>PVLD010002894.1:128221-154316 GCA_004027595.1 Dinomys branickii
AAACACCCCCCAAGCCCCACCTGCCCCCAAAGCCCAGGCCCTGGAAGAGAACCCCCAAAATACCCCCCAAGCCCCACTCTGCCCCAAAGCCCAGGCCCTGGGTCTCCATGACCAGGCACTTGGGTAGCTTGCAGAGCCCAGGAGACTCGGGGCCCTGTCCCCTGAGCCAGGAAATAGGTAAATTAAAGCAGTCTGCAGGAAAGCCTCCTCTGCACCAAACTACACACACAAACAGAACACAAGTGTTTCCCAAGGTTCGGGGGTCGATGGGCCCCCAGAACCCTCTTGTGCTTTCTAAAGTACTCTTTGCTGATTGCAGAACCTGGGTACAACCCTCCCTGCCCAGAGACTGCTGTCCCCCTGGGTCAGAGACACACCTGTCTGAGAGTACACACTCAAAAGGCTCTTGCTCTGGTCAACTGATGGGGGTGCCAGGGTCCGGGCGTTGTCCCTCGGGCTGGGGCTGCTCACATAGACCCTGCATCCATGTTCCAGCTGTGTGGTGGATGAGATGGACTTCTCTGCCATGGAGCTGGACGAGGCCCTCAGGAAGTTCCAAGCGCACATCCGGGTCCAGGGTGAGGCCCAGAAGGTGGAACGGCTCATAGAGGCATTCAGGTGGGTGCCCTGTGCGGTGTGGACTGGGGCATCCCACACTGATTGTGAGGAGAAGGTGCTCCTCTGCAGGAGCCCACACTGAATCCCCTGCGTCCCTTTACCCAGTGGCCTCCTGTGCTCCTGCCCGGCCCCTGAACTGGGTCCTCCCTCCTCAGAGGTGTGGGGAGTGGATTCTGACTTTGCCCACCTGAAGCCGAAGAGCTTTACACCCGTGGCTGTGCTCTCATGGTCCACACCAGGCCTGGACACGGTCTCCCTCACGTCCTCCTGGTCACTCACTTGTGCACTGTCCCAGGCCTGGCCAGCCCCTCACAGGGACTTGGCAGACGAGCCGTAGAGCCAGGTGGCCTGGGTCTGTTGCTGGCCCCGCCCCATCCCAGCTGTGTGACCCCATTGCTGCTGGGGGCTAGGCATGAGACTCAGGCCCCTGCTGACCAGGCACTCTGGGCTGAGCCCAGTGGCAGGACCGGGAGGATGGAGGACAGAGACAGCCCCAAGCCCTGGAGGGACACTGCCCCCCCACCCCCAGCTATGGCGAAGGCTGAGTTGCCACCCCTGCTGGACATCTAAATGGTGCAGTAAGCGATCGGGCCACTGGAGCTCTGGCCCCTGATGTATAAAATCCCATTCATTGAGCTGGCCCTGTCTGCCTGGGGGTCCCTGTGGGGTGGGTGGCAGTGGGAACAGGGAGGGATGCCAGTTGTGGCCCGGGAGGTGGGGAGGGGCACAGGCTCGCAGGCGTCCGGATCACATCTGCTCCTGTCCATCAGCTGAGCTCAGTCACCAGCTGCTCTTCACAGCTGTGTGTCCACTGGAACATAGGCAGGGCGAGAGGGACATCCCCAGCAGGGCAGGAAAGGGCAGGACACTCAGGGCCATCTCCACTCAGCCAAGTTCCCCACCCAAGATGTGGGACTGAGATGGTCCCTGACCAGCCCTCTGTGCCCTGCTCCCCAGCCAGCGGTACTGCATCTGCAACCCTGGAGTGGTGCGACAGTTCCGGAACCCGGACACCATCTTCATCCTGGCCTTCGCCATCATCCTGCTCAACACAGACATGTACAGCCCCAACGTCAAGCCCGAACGGAAGATGAAACTGGAGGATTTCGTCAAGAACCTCCGAGGTGAGCTGTCCACAGATGTGGCCCCTACTGTGGCCAAACTCCTGGGGCTGCAGGAGCCAAAGGTTTGTGAGACAGAGCTTCACCCCTGGTCGCCCCCCCCCCCACAGTCCCCGAGTTGCACAAGGCCTGGCGCAGCCTCAGGGATAGGTGCTTTTCTCTTGAGTCGGGACACCTCACTGCAGAAGTGACGTTCAGTTTGTGCTCCAAGGGTGAAACTGGCTTGCCTTTCCTTCAGGCCTTTCCACTGGCTGGGAGCATGTGAAAGGGAACCCACTGTGGGCATTATAGACAGAAGCCCCGTGGCATGACGTGAGGAGAAGTGATCATTAAGATGACCACAATGGCAGGAAGCTGTGCTCTTGGGCTCCAGCCGCTCTGCCTGCCTCTGGCCTCCCTTCCCACCTTTGGGGAAGTGAGCCATGACAAGGCCAGCAAGAGGCAAGGCCTTTTGCAGCTATCAGAGGGCAGCAGGGGGCCAGGCCAGGCAAAGGGGAATTGTGTCTGTGTTTCTGTCCCTGGGAAACTCATTGCAGAGCCAACAGTGGGTTCTAGGAACACCAGCTGAGGTCCCTCTGGAAATGACATCGTGCTGTACGAAAAGGGAGCAGAGTGGGTAGGAATCACACCCCCATTCAGCTTGTTGCGCTCCTCCAGTGCCCAGCCTGCTCCTTTGTATGTACCTGCGATGGTGTCCTTGGGCAGGGGGACGTTATGGGCAGTGTCTCCTACTGCTCCCAGTCTTCCTGCTGGGGCTTAAGGGTGCTCTCGTGCGCCAACTGCTGGTAGGACCACCTTAGCGGGATGGCTTAGGGAACCCCTGGATGTTTTCCTTCTGACAGAGGTGAGCAGTGGCCAGAAGCTGGCAGCAGAGCTTGACTCCACGGCCTGAGCGGGGTTGAGCGTGGCCTAGGGTCTCCACTGTACTCCCATAAAACCCTCTCCCGGAAAGAGCGAGGGAGCTGACTGCCTCGGATGTTGTGCATGTGCAGCTGCCCAGGGTCCTCTGAGCCTGGGGCTTCTCTCCTAGGCCAGCCAATTGCGGTGGTCAGAGAATCCCTGCGAGCCCCAGTGGACAGGGCTGAAAGTGATCAGCCAGAGAGGGGAGGCTCCGGAGGGTCTGGGTCGAGCACTTGGGGTTCCTGCCCTTGCGACAGAAGCTTCAGAGTTCATAGCCATCATCACATGCCACTGTCCCTGCATGGCAAGCACTGGGAGGGCCTCATCCTTTCCCATGCCAAGCGCAGATGCAGAGCACCCTGCTTCTGGGGAGGAGCCCCTGGCTCTGACCTGGGCTGGTCCCACTAAAACACCAGAGCCACAAACTGGAGCAGCTCTGCCCCAGCTTCCCTGCAAAGATTCAGAGAGGGGTATGACATCTCTGGATCACAGAGCCCCTGCTGGCAGAGGTGAGTTGGGTCCCGGTACCTCCAGGCCAGCTGGCCTTCTCAGGGAGGGCAGCTCAGCTTGTTCTTTCTGAGGGAGGCCCCAGCCCAGCCTTGCCAGTGTTCTTGGGACTCACTGGGCCAGTTTGCCTGGGGTGGGGACAGCAGGACAGGCCCGGGCTGAGGTGGCAGAGGGGGCTTCAGCATGGGGGGGGGCCTTTTGTTAGAAACCTCACTTTGCTTTTCCCATTTGTTTTTGCAGTGAGCATTATCTTCACAGAGGTTGTGTCTCACTTCTCTTGTTGCTGAGACCTACAAGTTAAGGGAGAAGTTTGTTTGGCTCACAGTTTATAGAGGTTTCAGTCCATAACCAGCTGGCTCCAAGGCAAGGTTGCTTGGCAAAGTGGCATTGCTGAGCAGAAACAGTTCATGGCAGAGCAGGGAAAGCAGAAGACAGCAAGGAGCAAGCAAGCAAAGTAGCAGCAAGCAGTGACCAGTGACATTAGCCCTCTTCCTGTCCCTTATATTTTACCCAGGCTACCTGCCTTTAGGACATGCAACACTCACACCCAGGATGGGCACCCTTATTCTACCCTGGACTATGCCAAACCAATCAGTGTACTAATTTTTAATCACACATCCTGGATCCCATCATCACACACTGTAGCTCCAGCCACCTCTGAAAAGCCCCACCTATGACCACATGAGGCTTTAGGGGACAGCTAGACCCAAGCCATGACAGTTCAAAACCCAGAAAGTTATATGAGACGGCAGTCTGGCTTCTGGGGTTTATCCAGAGGATTGAAGACTTAGCTTCTCATGCGGAAGTTTCTGGTAGCTGTCAGGTCACAGGAGGATCCATGCTGTGCTTCTACAGGGTCAATAAACAGAGGCAGGGCCACTAGCTGGGTTGTCATTTAGCACTAATAAGAAGAAATGAACTTTCCTTTGTGAGAAGACATCAGGGAACCTAGGACCTGTCGCTAAGTTGGAGAAACCAATCTGAAGACATGTGGTAGTGCATGCCTGTATCCCAGCACTCAGGAGGCTGAGGCAGGAGGATTGCTAGGAGTGTGAGGCCAGCCTGGGGTACCTAGTGAGTTCTAGGCCAGCCTGGACTATATAGTGGGACAGGCTCTCACTATATAGTCCAGGTTTTTTTGAGACCCTGTCTCAAAAAAAAAAAAAAAAGAAAACAAGAGAAAGCCAGGAAGGGCTGTGTACCATCTGCCCCAACTCTGGCATCTGGGACAGACAAAGCTGGAACCCAGAAAATGCCTCAGTAGTGGCAGGGCTGGGAATGAGAGGGGTGTGAAGGTGGTACAGAGTGGTTTGAGGGCAAAGACACCACTCACCCTGGTGCTGCAGTGGAGGATACAGGTCCTCACACACCTACCTGTCCCACAGAACACCAGCATGCAGAGCTAACCCCACCCGAACAGGACTGTGGGTAACCCCGCACTGGGCAGGTCATTGGTATAACAGATGGAACCTCAGGGGTGGGGGCCCAAGTCTGTGGGGCTCTCTGCCTTCTGGATTTTCCCAGGAGCCTATAACTCCTCTCCAAATCAAGTCTGTTTTAAATAACCATGAAGTCCTAAATGCTCCGTAGCTGAGCTTCCCTCCCTGCCACCCTGCTGCCCAGATTTCACTCTCTGCCCCGGACGCCCTCACCTTCACCCCCGATGTCCCTCAGGCTCCCCTCCCAGGCCGGTCACACCGCTGCTTTACCCACTCTGTACTTTGTCATCTCCTTTCAATAAACCTCAGAGGAACCAGCCTGCCTGCCACTCCTGGCCGTCCACACCAAGCATTCCATATAGGACACCAAGCCCAGAGGGGACTCTGTCACTACGCATAGTCACACTGCCAGGGACAAAACCAGGACTCGGCTCCAGACTCACAGGCCCTGGCTTCACAGCCTCCCATGTCAGCCTTGGTTTCCCATCTGTGGAAGCACTGGGGCTGTGGCTGGGTGCGTGATACGTACAGAGCCCCTGGACACAGCTGAGACGGTGGCACGGCCAGGGCTGGGCTGGCTGTGGCTCCAGTGGGAACCAGGAAAGGCTTGTTCTTCTGATCTGGTTTTAGAACCAGAGACGGGGTCTGAGCTCAGGGCTGAGGCCAAGTGGAGCTACCACTGCCCATGCCCCAGCCCCCCTGACCCCTAGCTGCTGCCCCCTGCCCAGGCGTGGACGATGGTGAGGACATTCCCCGGGAGATGCTGATTGGGATCTACGAGAGAATCCGGAAGCGGGAGCTGAAGACAAATGAGGACCACGTATCCCAGGTGCAGAAGGTGGAGAAGCTGATCGTGGGGAAGAAGCCGGTACGTTCTGGGTCCTTGGGCATAGGGCCTCCTGCCTTCGTTCTGGCCCCTGGCAGGCAGAGCTGGCGAGTGACCTTCAGGCTGGGAGCGCCTGCAGGCTTGGGATTGCAGCTGTTGGCTCCAGGTTGCACTTGAGACCCTGAGGTTCTTAGTGATGGCCTGGCTCTGCCACCTCTGGGCTCTTTCCTTGGTGACCTGAGCCCCCTCCAACACAGTCCACTGCAGTGAGCCCTCCGCCTTGGCCACTGCCTGACATCCAGGCTGGCGGAGCTGGGGACCTGGTGCCTGGGTGGGGGAGGGGCTAGGCATCGCTGCAGTGCACACCCCTGCCATCCCCAGGTGCGTGCAGACGTTAACACCTTTCCCTATGCTCCTGTTTCCCCACAGATCGGATCGCTGCATCACGGGCTTGGCTGTGTGAGTATAGCTCTGCTCCTACCTCTGGCTGCTGCCCACCAACCCTGGGAGCCTCTGTGTATCCTGATGTGTCTCTCCCAGGGTCCTATGTTCTGGGAGCCAGACTTCTGGCCACTGAGTTCACTTTGAGTGACCAGCATTCTTGGTTTCCTGATTCCCTGGACTCACCTCTGGAGGCCCTGAGACTGCAGCCATAAGCAGGGGCTCCAGGGTCAGGCCTATGGTGGAGACTCAGCTGTCACCCCTTGGGGTGGCCTCTGATGGGCATCCGTGCTCCACAGACAGCCTGCTCCTGGCCCTGCTTCTCCCAGCTCTGTCCCCACTGTGCTACCTGTGACTGTGGCCTGCCCTGAGGCCCCAGAATGTGTGTGCACACACTAGCCTGGCAGTATGGGGCGTGTCCCCATCACCCGGACCCCAGCGAGACACCCAGATCCCCATACTTCTGCCCTCAACCCCCCACCCCTCATCCCTCCCACCTCTCCCCTTCACACTGCTCCTTCTGGGTACCAGGGCACATGAGTCTCCTGTGCCCCATCTCCTTACGATCGGTCTGTATCTTTTGAGAGCCAAGGCACTCCCCAAGCCAGGCCCAGGCCTCCCTGATGGGTCCCCCACCCCTGGGGTCCCCCCTGGCATCTTGGCCACAGGTCTCAGGGCAGCACCACTGCGGTGAGGTTGGGGATGCACATGTCCCATTGGGGCTGCTTTGGGCCACTCTGGGTATAGCTGTGGCTCCGATCTTGCAAGGGGCATTTCAAGTTGGAACCATTAAAACCTGTGGGACCTGGCAGAGAAGGAGTATCCCACAGGCTGGAACGAAATCCCAGCCCTGCAGCCTCCTGGCCTGTTGACAGAAGGCAAGTGCCTCAGCCATCAGTGCCTCAGTTTCCCCACCCAGAAAGGCTTTTTGTGCCACTGATGGATTTATAGGTGAATGTACACCTATAGGCAGTCAGAAAACATGACTTTCCCCTAGCAAGGCCCCCCCCAATAAATATAAAATATTTAAAAGTCTAGTTTCCGTGAAAATAACCCAAAGGGCTCAGCAAAGCGAGGGTGCTTCCCAGGTCCTTCAGGAAAGTGGACACTGGGGATTTTCTTTTTACTGTTTGGTTTTTTGAGACAGGGTCTCTCCATGTAGTTCAGGCTGATGAAACTCACTATATAGTCCAGGCTGGCCTCAAACTCACGGTGATCTTCCCACCTCAGCTTCCCTAGTTCTAGGTTCATGGCATATGCAGCCATGCCTAGCAACATTAGCACTTTGAGAGCAGCTCCCAAGGACAGAGGGGACAGCTGCTCCTAGCTGGGACCTGGACTGGCCTGCACAGTTGGTGGGAGGTGTTTTGCATGCCAGGCTGGCAAGCTGGTTTCTAGTAATGCAAGTGGACTTCTCAACTGTGGTCCCCAAGCAGGGGCTGGTGGCGAAGGCAACATCTCTCCCTGCACAGGTGCTGTCTCTGCCCCATCGGCGGCTGGTCTGCTACTGCCGGCTCTTTGAGGTTCCGGATCCCAACAAGCCCCAGAAACTGGGGCTGCATCAGCGAGAAATCTTCCTGTTTAACGATCTGCTGGTGGTATGTGGGTGGCTCATCTGGCCCTGTGTCTGTTCCTGGGGGTAGGGTGGGGGATGGCCTAAGATCTTTTGGGTTAGGAGGGACAGAATTCGACCCAAACTGGTGCCCATGGAGGACCAGGGCATTTCCGTCTCAATCCCTGCAGTTTTTTTGGAGACCCCCCACCCTGCCAACAGGGCTCCTCTCCTCCCTCTGCCCCAGAGCAGGCTGATCCTCTGGGAGGATGGCACTGTCCAGGAGGGAGAAAGGAGGGTCCCTGCAGCACAGGCCCACCCCGGGTCAGAGCCAGTAGGGTTCCTGAGCCTTGTGAGCTTTTCAGAATGAGCCTGCCATTCCCAGCCCCCAGCCAATTGTTATGGCTTTTAGGGGAAGTGCGTTCTGATTGGTTCATACAAGCCACACACCCTGGGGCTTGGAGGAAGACATTTCTCTTCCCTGCAGATCAGACTGAGGGGCTTGGGGGTCTCCAGTGAGGGCACAGAGATTATGTTCCCCAGCCCAGGGAAGGCTCATGCTGGACCTGCACCAGATCTGGCTTCTCCCCAAGTTCGGTCCCCAAAAGAGCAGGGGCCCTTCCCTGCCCATCCCATCCTCCAGGTGCCAGGCCCCAGGCAGGCACCTCTCACTTGACAAGGCTTTAAGGGGGGGCCATGCACGCTGATGGCAGAGCCTCTCTGCCTCACCATGGGGCTGAGTTGCCAGCCAGGATGGCATCCGGGACTCACGGGGACAGGAACCACTGTCGATAGTCTACCCAGGTCAGCTGAGCTCAGGGCTCTGGGCCTAAGGGAGGTCCCCAGGTGCCACACAGTGCTCATAGTTCTGAGGCCCAGCTCTGTCTCCAAACCTGCAGGTTACCAAGATCTTCCAGAAGAAGAAGAACTCAGTGACTTATAGCTTCCGGCAGTCCTTCTCCCTGTATGGCCTTCAGGTCTTGCTCTTCGAGAACCAGTGTGAGTCTGCGCCAGGGGCACCTGCGTCCCCCAACATGGGCCGTCTCCCTCCACCCTTCGCCCACCTCGGCACCGCGGGCAGCTGCGAGTGTGACTGGCCCTGGACCTTTGGTTCCCAGCGCAGCCCCAAATCCTGGAGTATGGTTGAGCCCATATTTAAATCTTCACATCAGCATTTAAATAGCTTGGACTTGAAAAAGCAGAAGACTTGGTGTCACTGGAGTCCCTTCCCATGCAGCAGCTGGAAGCCTCAGTGCACATGGACACACACACACGCCAGCACTCCACAGTCACTTGCAGCCCCATGGGGCCAAGGCCCTCGACATATCCAGCAGGGCACATGCAGACAGGGGCTTCCCATGACCAGAGCCAGAGCCTAGGTGGCACCAGGGAGGGCGCTGTATGTGCCAGGAGCTGTGGCCGCTCAGGGGAAAGCAGTTCTTAGCCTGTTATCCGGAACTGCCCAGGTGATGGGCTAATACACCACACCCTCTGTCCTCCTCCAGGACTCAGCGCCTGGTGGTGGGCAAGGGCCATCTTTCCGACCCTCAGGCAGGCCTGGCAGCCTTCTCCTGCATCAGGCTGTTACCCCACTTGGTGTGCAGGCAGGCCCAGGTCGGAGACATGCAGCCGTCCATGTTCACCCTGATTCTGCTACTGAGGCAGAGCTCTGAGCAGTTCTCTTAGGCTGCCCATGTTCCGGTCCCTGTGACCTGCATGGACACTGCAGAGAGTGCACTGCGCCCATGCCTGCCCCTCTCCCTCACAGACTACCCCAATGGCATCCGGCTTACGTCTGCAGTGCCTGGGGCAGACACCAAAGTGTTGATCACCTTCAACGCCCCCAACCCTCAAGACCGGAAGAAGTTCACCGATGACCTGCGGGAGTCGGTGGCAGAAGTGCAGGAGATGGAGAAGCACCGGATAGAATGTGAGTCCTGGACCCTGCAGGCAGGAGGCACCGTCCCTCAGGTCCCCCAGGGTCCCCAGGCTAGCCAGGCTCCCACCTTTGCCTTCCTGTCTCCATGGAGGAGACAGGAAGGGGCCTCCAGTCCCCTCTGGCCTCCACAGCCACCTGGAAGGATAACGATGCCAGCGACACTGGCCGTGAGGGGCCCAAGATGGGGCAGCCCACTTCCCTGGGAGCGCAGTCCCTCCTGTGTGAGCAGCCTCCGCCCTGGGACGCCCCCTCGCTGCTCAGACACCTGTGGACAAGAGCTGGCCGGGTCTGGGGCCAAGTCTTTTGCCCTCACCTTGATTCTTAGCCATTGATCCTCAGGGATGCAGTCCCAGGTCACTTCCCAGAGACACACACTGTCCCCACCTCTGCCCACTCTGTGGAAGCACCTTGCTGAGCCCTGCTTCCCTGCCAGCCCCTGCCAGCCTTCACCTCCTCACCTGCCCAAGCTGGACACGCCAGTCTTGCCACAGCCTGGTGTCCCCTGTGTCCTGCCCAGGTCTTCATCTGGTAGACAGTGACCCTGGCCAGTGCCAGCCCCGAGCAGAGGGCCACGGTTACCTGTGTCTCCTGCCTGAGCTGCCCTCCTCAACTCTCCCCCTCTTACCTGCCTGTCACCCTCACTTCCAGCGGAGCTTGAGAAGCAGAAGGGCGTCGTACGGCCCAGCATATCCCAGTGCTCCAGCCTCAAGAAGGAGCCCGGCAATGGGACCCTGAGCCGGGCCTGCCTGGACGACAGCTACGCGGGCGGTGAAGGCCTCAAGCGCAGTGCGCTCAGCAGCTCCCTGCGTGACCTCTCAGAAGCGGGTAAGCGCCTGGCGGGAGCTGCCTCCTTAGCCAGGGTGCACAGGACCGAGGCTGGGCAGCCGGTCGGGCACAGAAGGATGTCCCAGAAGGGCAGAGAGCAGGGCCCGCCTGTGGCCAGAAGAGAGTGCAGGACAGCTGAGGGAAGCCCCTTTCCCTTCCTTCTTCCGGGGCCTTTACTCTTTCACTTGGCTTCTGAAAACCGCTCCGAGGCCAAGAACGTGGCCAGCGTGTCCAATGTTCTCTGTGCTGCGCGTTCCGTGTCCGCTGCTGACGAATGAAATTGAGTGGAGCCCCCTCAGCTGCCTGTGTGCCCCTTTCTGGGTTCCCATGCAAGCTTTCCTGCAGGGGCCTCCAGCCAGCCCGAGGTGGTCGCTGAAGCCTGTGTGGTGGGGTCCGGGGTACTGGGAAAGCCCTGGTGGAAGTCTTGGTTGTTGGTGGTATTTGTTTCTGTGTGTGTTTAAATTTGCTGCCAGCCACTTAGCCCAAGCAAGCAGCAACCCCCAAGCCCCAAGTTTCTGGGAGGGAGGGCACTGTGAGCCTCAGGGACCCTCCGGGACAGCCTTTTCTAGCCTCTGAGCAGGAATAGAGCCCTCAGCCACTTGCAGTATGACTGCAGCATTACTGGTGGAGAGTGAGGTGAGGGCATGTGCCCCAGCAGCGATGTAACTACCACAAGTGTTTCTAGCCAGCCAGCTTCCTCTGGGACAGGAAAGGCTTGGGGGAGTGGGGATTATAGGGAATTGTTACCCTGGTAGCATGTGAGCCTCAGAAGTCTGATACAGATGTTGGCCAGTAAGACCCTCAGAGTCTGAGACTAGCCCCCTTCACTTCTCGGCTTACCCTCCACTCTGTCCTGCCTCAGGCCCTGGCTTTGGCCAGTGTAGGGCCCAAGAGCCTCCTCAGGGTGCCGTCCCATTCCCCACCTGTGGCCCTTCCTCACACAGCTCACTCATTTCTGAAAGTTTTTATCCTTGTTTTTCAGTTGAAATGTTTTTCTTTGCTTTTGTCACTTTTTTTCCATAGCAAAACCCTGAAATTCATTGCCAGCATGAGGGTTTAAGGCAGGGCTTCTCAGCCTGGGCACGGTGGGCATTTTGGCTAAACAACCCCAGCCTTGCAGGAGGCTATGCAGCACCCCTGTCCTGTCCCGACCATCCTGGCATCTCCAAAGCTGCCGGGTGACCCTCAAGCCCAGGCTGAGAACCTCTGGCAGTCTTGGTCATCTTGCTCACCCAGCTACATGTTGTGGGACTGCTCGGGCCTCTGTAGGTGTGGCCAGGCTCTGTTTGAGTTTGTGCAGTGTGGCAGGCCCTGCCCCCTCCCCCAGGAGCTGCCAGGGAGCCCCTGTGCAGCCCCTGTACTGCTCCAGGTGGCAGCAGCTCCATGGCCAGCCACAGCCTCTTCATGTTATTCCCATTGCTGTCTGGAGACTCTGAGGCCTGCAGGCCTCCCAGAGTCCCCCCGTGCCTGGGAAGTCCAGGGTAAACTGAGGAGGGGCCTGAGGAGACTGTTGGAGAGCCAGCTTGGAGGCTGCAGATCCATACCCTGGACCAGCTGTGACGTGAGCCCCCTGCAGGCAGACAGCATGATGCCATGGCTTTTCGTGGCCCTCACCATGGAGAGCCTGGGGGGTGACACCAAAACAGTTGCTGCCTGTGACCTGCCCGGTCCACGTCTGTCCAGGAGATGACACACCAAGGACCCGGTCTGAGCCTCACATGACCTGGACCAGGGAGGTGGCCCCCACTTGAAGCTGGGGAGGGAAGGGCACCGGGCTCTGGCCTCAGCTGCTGCCTCTTATCCAGGGCATAAGAGCCAGGTGTGCCCAGACCTCAGTGCACACCCCCACCCAGGCGTGTGACAGCGATGCTGCGCAGGCCATCTGCCCCGCTGCACCTCATCCACTGAGCTGACCAGCACAAGTCCCCATGGAGAGGATGTCCCTGGGGTTGCTAGCGGCACTGATGACACTAGGCTGGGTGGACAAAGCATCCTTTGCAGCCACCAAGATGTACCTGAGGCCTAGCTCTGACATCCAGCATTCGGAGTCAGCCCATCAGACTGTGTCCCCACTGCAGTGTGGAAGGTTGGTGTGTGCAGAGCGCGCAGAGCCTGCTGTGGCTGCCAGGCCCGGTGAGGGCGGCACGGAACAAGGACCACACAGTAGGGTCCCGTCCTATTGCAGTAGCCCAGGCTGTGAGGAGTGGGTGCCAAGTCTGACCTGATCCAAAAGGACACCACTACCCCCCACCCTGGATCCTGCCAGGTCACGAAGGGCTTATGCACAGAACACATCAGGTGGCACCTCTGGTTGAGTGTGTGTGCCAGCTGACCAGCAGAGCTTGCTGGCCACGGGTACTGGATATGCCTGTGAGCTAGAGGTCCCTTCCACATCCTGGGCCAAGTTTCAAGTTCAAGATCGCACTTCTGAAATATCACTCCAAGCCCATGTAAAGGCCCCGTTGTCTGCTCCACAGTGGGTGAAGAGGGAGGAGCAGGAGAGACCTTGTTCACCCCCAACCCCTGCTTTACCAGTCCAGCCCAAGACTGCCAGGCACACCAGGTGGACGGAAGTTGGTAAGGCAGAGGGACAGGAAGCTGGCTGTCCTCTACCCCTGGTTTTTAGTCATTTGTGGGAGTCTACTAAGCTTTTCAAGGGCCAGAGAGCAGATTTTAAAACGCTGATGAGTTTAGCATGGTGGGGCATACCTGTAATCCCAGCACTCTGGGAGGCTAAGACAGGAGGACACAAGTTCAACCCCAGCCTGGGCAGCTTAGCAAAACCTTGTCTCTAGGGCTGGGAATGTAGCCCGTGCAAAGGCCCTGGGTTCTGTCCCCCACACTGCAACAAATAACCACCAAAGACAGAAGAGCTCAGACTATCAGCATTTCCATGTGGCACCACAGTGTCCTGAGTGTCATATCCAGGAGGCCAATGAGGAGAGACAGGCCAGCTCAACTTCACAGAATGGGAAGCTGAAGTCTGGAACTTAAACGCCTGCTTCGGGGAGACTGGGATCCAGCTTGTTCCCTGTCCCCAGACATTGCTGGGAAAGGGCAGCCTATTTCTCACCCATGGACAGAAGAGGACACAAGGACCAGGAGCCCTCTCATCTCTAGGATGTGGCAGCACTGGAAATGCTCTGCCTAACAGTGGCATGGCAGATTGAAGGCCCCAGCCTTCCCCCATCAGTGTGGCTGTCCCAGTCTGCTCATTAGACCATGACAAAGCCTGAAGTTCCCTCAGCCACTGTCCCCACCCAACACTGGCCTGGCTTTAAGGAGCAGCAGCATTTTCCCCAGAAGCTGGGGCACAGGATGCCTGAGAGCATGTGGCAACCTCTCATGTCCCCAAGACCTGGGTCCACCTGACTTTGCCTCCAATGCAGCGGCAGTGTGGCCAAGATGTCCAGCCCCAGTGAGGAAACACTGCTCTGAGCTTCAGTGATGGTTGCTATGGGAACCATGCTATCCATCTCTGCCTGTCACAGCCTCAGCCCTTCTCTGATGCAAACGGACCAGCGCCTGTGAAACCCTGGAGTGCAGCGTGGCACTACCCAGCACACACCAAGTGCCTATGTGCACCCCTCGCAGGGGGCAAGTTCATGACCAAGGGACCCCGCTGGCTCCAGGAACACAATGCCATGCCTGGGAGGGGGGTTAGGAAGGGAGGAGGAAGGGCCCCGTCACCTCACCGTCTCCTGACCCCAGCCAAGGCACTGCACAAACAGAACTCACCCCAGAGGTCCAGAGAGGTTTAGTTCCTCTAACCATCACCCCGCTCTGCCACAAGATGGGGGACATATATGTGTGTGTATATTTGTGTGCCCATACATATATGGAATCCACAGAGTCAGGGCCCGGGCCAGCCTGGGTGCTTGTGGCAAATGAGAAGCCACCCGTGCACCTTCCCCTCCGCACACAGTTGTGGCCGGCCAGGCAGGAATCAGGTGCTGGCCACCTGTGCATATATCCCTGCCCCAGGACCCCTAACCTCAGCCTGCGGTGCAGGACAGGGAGCACAAGGCTGGGGCTGGCTTGAAACAATTTTTCTGAAGTCCTCACCAAGCACTTGGCATTGGGCAAGCAGGCCCAGCCCCTGTGCCTGCTCGGTGGCAACAGCGGGCAGCAGTGGCAGTGGCAGGCAGGCAGGCAGGCAGGCAGGCGGGCGGCGCCCGGCCTGGCGTGCGTGTCTAACCTCTGGTATTGCATGTTCTGGGCAGGGAAGCGAGGGCGTCGCAGCAGTGCAGGATCGCTAGAGAGCAATGTGGAAGTAAGTAGGAGCACCCCGTCCGGCTGGCTGTCCTGTGTCGCCCCATCCTTGGTTCTCTCTGTCATCTGTCTGTCCTGCTCTGCCCCCTCCCACACAGACAGGCAGCTACGGCCCGCCCTGCCTGCCTCAGCCCCGTGCATGCGGCTTCTCTGCTTCCAACATCCACGCCTCTCACTTGTTTTGGACCCACCGGTGGGGGGTGGTTTTGGATTTTGTGTTTTCGTTTTGCTTAATCCCTACGCCCTGTGGTCCCTGAGCATGGTTAACCGTCCCAGCTTCCTGAACCCACCCTGCGGTCCCTGCCCTGGCCGCTACTGCCCTTCCACTGGCTGTGGGATGTGTCTGCCCCACTTGGCTTCTGCACCTGGCTGCACCATCGCTTCCTTCCTGGAGTTGGGCTGGCTGTGTCTGCAGTCAGGACCCCATGGAATTGCTTAGCTGGCCCACAGGAGGACAGTGTTTGAGAGAGGACAGTCAGTGTGGATTTCATGGGGTTTCGTTCATCCTCCCCATGCAGCACTGTCCCCATCTTGGCCTCAGCTGGCAGATGTTTTTGTTTCTCCTTTTCTCCATTTGCTTTGCAGTAGGTAGCGGCAGCGAAATGCCCAGGCAGTCCACCCCCCACAGGCAAGGCCGCGGGGCCCCACCTGTCCGAGTCACTATTCCGTTACGCACCTCTGGGCCCTGGTGTGGGCAGAGCCAACACCCCTGGCCCTGTGGAAAAGTCCCAGGCAGGATCAGGGCGCAAAGTCAGCAGGAGCTGGCCTGCTTTTCCACACACACTACCCCTCTGCGCCCCGTCCCTGGGACCTGAGCCCTCAAGGCAGGCGCCCTGCACGAGGTTCACAGCGCATGTGCACTGTGGCACGGAATGGAGGTGCCTCCTCCCCTGCCTGCACCCCCACAGAGGAGGTAGCCCACGTCCAGGCCCACTCCCTCTGTGACCAGTGAGCAGAACTGAGGGCTTAGCAGTCAGTGGGGAGCTTTTACATTGAGAGAGAAAATCATTCTGACCTCCGCACTGTAAGACCTTTTCATTTTGATTTCTGTGAATTTCCTTTTTAGGGCTCCATCATTAGCAGCCCTCACATGCGCCGAAGAGCTACATCAACACGAGAGTGTCCGCCTCGCCCACACCAGACTATGCCCAACTCCTCCTCCCTCCTGGGCTCCTTGTTCGGGAGCAGGCGAGGGAAGCCCCCTCCCCAGCCCCACCCGCCCTCCGGCCCCGCCCCCCCACTGCCCCATCCCCAGCACCACCCTGGGCCCGTGGAGGGCCCAGCACATGCCCATCATGCCCAGTACTGTCACTTGCAGCAGAACCCGCCCCCCTACCACCACCACCACCACTACCTCCCCCCCCAGCACATCCAGCATGCTCACCAGTACCACCACGGCCCCCATGGCGGGCACACCACCTTCGGGACCCACACCCACAGCCACACCCATGGCCACCCACCGCTGCCTGGAGCCCACACTGGCCACGTGGCCCACGCAGCACACCACCACGGGCAGCCGCCTGCCCCGCCACCCCCAGCCAGCAGCAAGGCCAAGCCCAGCGGCATTAGCACAATTGTGTAGACAGCCGGGTTGGGGGCCTGGCCTCCCCAAAACCACCGCACACCACACGGGCTGCCCGGGGCACCTCTGTTTCCAGCTCCCCGTGCCCCTCACAGCCAAGATGGCACCCAGAGCCCACGGGCTCACCTGCCGTGAGACAGACGCCTGCCTGCCACAGCCTGCGCACCCTGGCTCCCTTCCCGTGGCGCCAAGGTGGCTCAGCAGCCACTGTCAGCCTCCAGTGGCCACCGGCTGCGTAGATAGGGGCTGCCGTCCACCCAGCCCACTGCAGCCCGCGCTCTACTCCCTCTTGTCCCACGTATATGAAAACCCAGCCTAGAGAAAGAAGAAATGAGATATTTTTAAAGAACAGAGACAAAACACAACAAAACCCCAAACTTGCTGCATTATTGCTCTGTTATTGACAATGGGCAAAAAAAAAAAAAATAAGTAGACCTGATATGGTTGATGAAAATACTTAAGTAAACTTTATATAATATAAATATATAAATATATAAATATATATATATACATATGCTGTATAGGTAGTATTTGTGTGTCAAAGACAAGCATTTCAGTACACAAAGTTAGCAATAGAGACCGTGCAGGGACCTCCACTCACATAGGAAGACAACGCTTAGACGAGTGTGTGAGAAAATAGACCAAAAACTTCCCTGCTAGGAACAAATTCAGATCCTTCCCTATTTTCATACTAAATAAATAAATAAATGTCCCCCTAGGACTCACATCATCATTACTAACTGTGCCAAGTTAGCCTCTGTTTAAAGCTCCCGAACTGCTTTGTATAAATCCTTATTTTATTAACAGATACTACCCCAAATAACCAGTATTATAATTACTGTTACTTCAGGTGAGCATCTAGATACAATGCAGTCACCTCTCAGTAGCAAGTGGGGGCAGCTAGCTGAGAACCGGTCGTCCCGGGATGTGGGCCACAAGCTCCTTGGGCACTTTGTACCGGGCCGCACTGACTGTGAACCCCATCCCCACTTTCCTTTCTCCGAGTACGGCTGAGCACGCTCATCCCATTCCCGAGGGTGTTGTGCCTGGCACAGGACCCCATCTCCACCCCGCCGGTGACCCACTCATCCTCCTCTGCCCCACGCCACAGCTCCCTCGGCCCTGCCCTGCCCTGCCCTGCCCAGCAGGCAGGACCCTGAGAGCAGCGCCCAGGCGGTGCTGAGCCTCTCAAAGGCTGGCGCCTGCCGAGCAAACCAGGACGGGGCCGGGTGTGTGTGTCCCATGCTGGCGAGAGTGGTAGCAGTGATCACTGTAATTCCATGTAGCCTTGTGCTCGTCGAATCCCCCGTGTCATCGCCATGGCCACCCGCGTGACCCTGGCCGCCAAGCACCTGGCCCTCGCCGGGCAGAGTCCCCACTGCCTCTCCTGGTCCCGTGAGCTGCCCGGGCATCGCCTGACTCTCCGCTGTGCTCTTGTTGCTTCTGTGTTGTGGTGACACCATGTGCTCCCCGGAGCGGGCACTGCCCTCCCGCCTGCCGCACCAGGCCTGTTCTCGGTCACCCACAGGCCGGCCTTTGCGGTTTCAGCCTTTCCAGCCACTGCCCTGCCAGAGCTGCACTCCTAAGCCTCGAGACCCGAGTGAGGACTGCCCCTTGGCCCCGCTTGGGTGGCGCCTGCAGGCCACGGGGCTCCGCGTCTGGGGACGACGTGCAAGCTGGCGCTGGAAGGCAGCGGGAGACCAGAGCCAGCTCTGCCGTGTCACCCAGGCCTGCTGGCTGGGGCTCCCCGATTCCCCTCCTCATCCCCCACTGTCATGTCATTGAGGTCACCGTACCAGCAGATCTGCAAACAGCACTTTGTTATCTCCACAGAGAGCGAACCCAGCAACCCAGAGTTTAGCCTTTTGTGACAGCAGGGACTGCACTGCCCAGCCCTGCCCTCCCAGGGCGGCATTTCTGTCTCGGCCATCGGCTCAGGAAGTGCAGTGACTGCATGGGTGTGTCGCATCTGGCTGAGCCAGGCCGGTGAAGGCCGCCTGGGTTCACTGTCTGCCGAACTCCTCTCCTTTACAGCTGGGCTTCCAAGCCTCGCTGTCTCGCAGTTAAGGACGCTGTTCTGACAAGGACAAGTTGAATTGTACTGCATGTCACCTGGCGTCAGTCGTGTGAGGCTACACTCTCTGTATTGTACATTTGCAAAATATACAGTGTTGCTGTGGATAAATAGTTGAAGTAAAAAGTGATAACGCATTAAATCCATCAACTTCTCTTCACCCTCTTCTGTACCAGGGTCAGGGTCAGCGGACCTGTAAACTTGAGGTTACTCCAGAAAAGACGCAGGTGTTGGGTCCAGAATTGCTCTTTCGCTCGTGATAACACAGTAGAAAGGGCTGCCTGGAGCGGGAGGTCCCTCCCTCTGCAGCCCGCACCCACCGTCCCCGAGTGTCCTGAGCTGTGTGGCAGGGCCTCGGACCCGGCCTCTGCCCAAACTCCGTTTCTCTCTGGGTTTCCATTCCAGAGGTTACTGGGACTGGGTCAGTGGAGTCTGGTCCACTTTTTCCCCCGAGGTGGGGAAGTGTGTCTGCAGAGTTTGGGGTCCAGGGTCATGCTCCCCACATCTGGCTTAGGAAGCACTAGACCACCACATCTCAGGGAAGCGATCCAGGGACCCTGCTTCACACAGCACTGTCCACTCACACCTGCACACACGAGGCACCTCCTCAGGTCCCCACAGAGCTGCTGACAGGCACAGAACATGACAGGGGGTTGGGGAGCAGCTGGCGGCATCACAAAAAATTCTAGGACAACAATGAAATCATGGATTTTTTTTTTTTAAGCTTTCAAAGGAGTTGTACAGTGATGTCAAAATAAAAGTTCATCCTCATGTGATCCTCATGTAGTACTTAAAAACACGCCCAGCTGCCTAGTGGAGGGTCTTTCCTGCCACCAGGGAGCTGGAGGCACAGCAGATAGGTCGCCACACCTCCAGTGTCAGCCCTGTGTGCCTGGGGTGCAGTGGGGGTGGGGACAGGATGTCCCAGGTGGTGGCTTCGCTAGTGATCACCTCCCATCCACAGCCACACTGGCGCTGCCCCAGGTGCTGATGAGTTAGGAACCCCCATTCCCCCTCCAATCACTTTTTACAATTAGATCAGGTCTTGGGCGCCCTCTGTCCCCACCTTGAAGGTCCGGGGTCCCACACAGCTGGCCCCATGGTGTGACAGGAGGAGCGGACGGCATGCGCTTGGGCCTGGCTTGTGAGATGGAGGCTGATGGAGGTCCCCATGCCTGTGACCCTGTGGAGAAGCAGATAAGCCTAGTGCACCTCTCGGGCCCATACTTTGTCTGATAAGGCCCTGTGGGCCTGACACAGGTGGCCTCCAGCTGACAGGGTGACCCGCTCCCTGCTGACCGTAGGCATCACTGGCCTTGAGCATGCCGGACTGACTTTTCCTTGAGGATGCTGCTTGACCTAAGATAAAGGAGCCATCACTTGTTAGGGACCAAAGAGGCTTTCAAAGGTGTTTACGTGTCCGGCCACTCACAAACAGTGGCGCTTTCACTGAGTCTGGAGACGTGGCCTTATGAAGGGCTGAGGCGGGCTGGGAAGGACCTAGAGGGAAGGAAGGAAAACAGCCGGGTGTGGTGGTGCACACTTCCCAGCAATCTGGGAGGCTGAGGCAGCAGGATTACAAGTTCCAGGTCAGCTTGGGCAGCTTAGCAAGGACCTGGCTCAAATAAATTTTTAAAAAAAATTTTAAAGGGTTGAAGATGTAAGGTCAGTGTGGAGGACTTGATTTCAATCCGATACACAAAAACAAAAGAAAAAGCAATAACCCAGTCCCCAAAAGCTCATAAGAGCTGGGCATGGTAGCACCCGCCTGTAATCCCGGCACTCAGGAGGCTGAGGCAGGAGGATTGTTGGGAGTATGAGACCAGCCTGGGCTACAAAGTGAGCTCAAGGCCAGCCTGAACTGCATAATGAGACTCTGTCTCAAAAAGACCAAAAATAAAAGCCTATGCGCAATGAGGGGTCTGACCCTGGGCCACTGGCTGCTGTGATGTGCAGAGGCCAGGAAGGTGACTTGAATTTTACTGGGTCCTGGGTGGACAGGATGGGCTGCTTCCGTTTCTGTCTCCCTGGCCGAGTTCAGTTCCAGAGAACACGTCCAGTTTCCTGCACATTCCCGAGTGACTGGGCAGGTCTGGCTGTGGTCCCCTCTGGAAAAGCACATGTCTCTGCCCACGGCTCCCAAGGGAAGCAGCCAGGATGCCACTGCCCCAGGAACACTACTTCCTGCACTGTTCAAGCTCCTGTCTGCAGCCACGCATCGTATAGTGCCCAGCCCTGGCGCTCTTCTCCAGAGCACAGCTTTTCCAGCTGCCCTGAAATGCCCAGCTCCCCTTCAGGCCTTGGCCTGTCCTGCGTGGGGCTGTTGCTCACAGAGCTGGGGGCAGCTGGTCCTTCCAGGCTTCACTTTCCTGAGCTGTGTGCCCCCTCGAAAGTCCCAGGCTTGAGAGCCCCACAGGTGAGGGCTGTAGCCAGCCCACCTCAGTGTCGACAACCAGCCCCAGCCCGGGCTGTCTAGCGCCTAGCAGGTGGCTGACGGCTGGAAGGCGGGGAGGTCGAGTCACCATGCATCCAGTGTCTGGTCTTACAGGGTGGACGTTAGTCATCTCCGTCATCCTCGTTAGAACCCTGCTTGCTCAGCCCCCACCTCCCTTCCTCCCAGGAGCACCTTCCCAGGCTCTTCCCAGATTCTTCCCCAGCGCCCGTGCTGGTTGGCCAAGTCCAGGCTGCCCTGACACTTCTGGTTCCCCTGGGCAGTGTCACATGAGCTGCAGGCTTGATGGCAACCTTCGGGCCTTGAAGGCCCCTTCAGGGAGAGGTTTTCTGCCCTTCCTATGATTTGAACCACTTCTGCCCCACCTCAGGCACACAGCTGGACTCCCGATGAAAGCAGCCTCCCTGTAAATCTGAAGACAGGGATGGAAGCAGGCCTCGCCCTCCAAGGCACTTCTGGGGGCAAGCGCTCTAGAACACCCCTGCCAGGGGACAGCGGAGGCCTTGACTTGGAATCTCCCCCCACATCGGTGGAGAACTGTCCAGAAAAGAAGAAGCAACGCTGCCTACAGCTCAGATGGGTGCTGTACTCAGGAAAGAGGGAATCACTGTTGGTCAGAGGTGGGTGAGGAACGGCCCTCTCAGACCAGGGAGCAGACACAGGCCGTCCCAGACTGTCAGGTGAGGGCCACCCAGGCCTGGAAGTGGCCGGGTCCTTGAGGGAGGAGGGGGACACAGGCACTGCTCCCCGCAGCCATACCCTTGAGAGGAGACCCAGAGAGGACGCACTGGGAGCAGAAAGGAGAAGCCAGAAGCACCAGGAACCACAAGAAAGCGGCTGGGGACAGGCAAAGCTCGGGGTGGCCAGAGGCTGCTGCCACAGGAGAGGCCCTGGAGCAGGGAGGCCTTGCTCACAGGGCTGGGGGTGCGGGAGAAGCCCCGAGAAGGCTCTGTTCCAGGGGGACGCTGTCCAAGAACCAGAGGACCCAGTGACCTTTCTTCTAGAGCCACACGTCCCTGGAGAAGCACAAGAGGGCTCCGCTGGGACACAGCCGAAGCTCAGGCCCTGGCCCCTGGCTGCCTGCGCGCTGGCCCCGGGAACATCGGGTTCCAGTCCCCACGCACGCAGAGGATTCACATGAGACTTTAAAAAGAAAAACGAGAAAGTCATTTCTTAAAAGATGCACATGTATACAATTGGAACGCAGCATCATGGTAATGAAATGCCCTTAAATAAGCAGTCACTGATAGGAGAAAAAGCCACCAAGTGTAAACTCCTCAGGATGAAATGGACCTGTGAGATGGGCCCTGGAAGGTCTCCTGAGAGAACCCAAGAGCCCAAGATCATTTCCTGTGATTCCAAACCACTTCTGCCCCCGCAAAGAGAGAGAAGCGATGCCTAAGAGGGAACAGGCAGACGTACATAAAAGCAAGTCCCTTATGCAGAGAGAAAATCTTGAAGTGACATGCAGGGCACAATGATCATGAGATGCTTTTTAAAGGGACTCCAGGAAGGAGCAGCCCCGAAGGGTTTCCGTCCTGCCAGGTGCAGCTGAGGAGCCTCCACCGCTCTGGACAGGTCGGACAGAAAGTGCTGAACATGTGGCACAGAGCTCCTCTGAGGGGTATTTGCCTCTGAGGACACGAAGCGCCCGGTCCAGAGGACCGTGCAGAGACCGCAGCGAAGGATTGGGCGATACTCTACTGCACATGCGACCAAAAGCGGAAGCAGGGCCGGGACAGGAGGGCCGACCCGAGTTCCCCGTGCAGGCAAAACAGACGGAACGGCACTGTCTTTGCCCAGGAGAGGAGGGAGGCTGTGGAGATCGGAGCTGGCTTCTTCCCCCGCTGCACTAACAGGTGAGTCACAGGATGGCGCTTAAACCTGGTCGGCCTGAATAGTCAACGGCTGACTGAGGAAGGAGGGGCTGCCTGCTGCTCGGGGGAAGGAAGAGTGTGTCTTCAGTGTCCCGCTTCCAATGCCCTGGAAGAGAAGAAAGGCGGGGCTGGGGGTAGCAGGAGAGGGATCTTCACACAGACAAGCTCTTGCGATGACCAAATGCAGCGTCAGCCTGCCTGCCACACAGTGGGTGACATGCTCCTCTCTGGGTGGTCTGTGCTGACAAGGAAGACCGACCCTCACCCCAGGAGTGGGCATCTCCTGTCCCCAGACCGGGACACCGAGCTAGGACCACACGGCCCTCCGCATTGTCACACCCGGTCCCTGCACCTTTGCACTCAGACTTTTGGCTCAGGACTGAGAGTCACACCCGGCTGCAGGTTCCCAGGCCTGAGGACTTGCAGGGTGACGCCACCAGCCTTCCCAGGTTTGCACCTGGCACACTGGGGACTTTGCCCCAGTGATGGCAGGCACCAGTTCCCATAGTAAATCCCCCATATACAGAAAACCCAGTGTCCCTCGAGAACAAACACAAGCCCCTGTATACGGAAACAAAAAGCAAGGCAAGGAGGAGGGTGGCACCCCATGGCTTCTGCCCCCAGCCTGCCATGGGGACATAGTGAGACACGAAGTGCTACCAGCCACAAAGCAAACAGATGCACTGCAGTTCTATCACACATGGAAACGTGTGCGGCTCCCCTCTTACAAGAAAAATATTTTAAGGTTGGCTCATGAGTCAGTCAACTATCCCCATAGTGATCTGGTGCCAATCACTCCAAGCCTCAGTGGCATTAAACAATAAACATTTATTTCTCAGCCATGCATCTGCAGGTAGATGGGGATTTAGGAGATCTAGAGGGGTCAGCTCTGAGCTCCAGGATGGGTTCAGTCTGCCCACAGGACCCCCATGCTGCTAGAGCCAGAGCCTGTTTGAGGCCCTCGCTGTTCGTGGCCAAAGGCTGCAGGACCATTGAGAATCTGCACAGCCTGTACCTTCAGGCCTGGACAGTGCTTTGCAAGTCTTCACTCGCACCACGCCCACCCAGATCCCATGGAGCAAATCCAGACCAAGCTCGGTCCTGCCATCAGGTTGGAACAAGCACCTGCCTTCCATGAAGTCACAGCAAGGTGTGGAGCAGTGTGTGCTCCACCTGCTGTAGGTCACGAAGCCAGCCCCGACCAACGCCACCTCTGGCAAACGTTCAGGAAGGTTACAGAGTGGTACAAGCAAATGAAAAGCCAGGAGGAGGGAGCAGGAAGAACTAACAGGGATGATGTCTGAGGAGGTAGAAATCCTCTCTAAATGCAGTGTGCAAGTCTTGGTGTGGGGCTCTCACCTGTGATGCCAGCACTCTGGGAGGCTGAGGCAGGAAGATCACTTGTCTGAACGTAGGTTGGGGAACTTAGTAAGACTCTGTCTCAAAATTTAAAAATGGAGGAGAGGGCTGGGGATGACTCTCCACGCTAAGGCACTGGGTTCAATCTTCAGTACCACCAAAAAAATAAATAAAAGCAAGATAAAGTGACTTAATACTAAACACTGCCTGAATGTGTACTTACAGCTTATGCACATACGCATGCAACACAGTGGCAGACTCCAAAGGGCAAAAACCATGGGCAATGCAACAGAAATAGTAACATATTCATAACCGGCTAACACACCGCTCTGAATGTAAGGCGGGTCAACAGGGCAGAAGTTAAATAGTGTAGACGGCCCCGTCTCCTGTTTCTTTTGGTTATGGTGTCAAAGCTCAGACTCCAGCATAGCACAGCTTTGGATCCATGGGGAACATAAAGGAGACTTCAGCAGGCTCCGCAGGGTAGAGATAATAACACAACACAGTCGAACAAATAAAAACATCCCCTTGAACTGCAAACACTACAGAAGATCAAGTAACTCTTGGCAAACATACACTATAACTGTGGGATTTGTTTTAAAACAGCAGCACCACATATCAGCATCTGTGACACAATAAAACAACAGCTCCAGCAAAGTGACATAGAAAACGGGCGACTGTAGAGAACAGTAGACTCAGTATTAGGGGAAAACAATAAGATAAAGCAGAAACAAGTGCATAACAAAAGCAGAACTTAGGAAACCAGGATCAATGCTCATCAAACTCTGGGCCTTCGAAAACAGGCAAATCCACAGCTGAGCACGTCCAGACGGAAAGAGCACAGGCAGACACTGGGAAATGAGAAAGGCCAGGAACGATGGAAGAGGAGGTGATTTTTTAAAGTGATGCTACTTGGAACAGCTTTATGCAATAAGTGTGAAAATCTAGGGGAGATGGATAATGAGCCCAGACTGAACCCAGGAGAGAGATTCCTGCGAGTTAAACAGATTCCCTTAGAAGAAACAAAGTAGTCACCCTGCAGAGCCCAGAGCCTTCCGGGCATTCTCACAGACTCGTGAAGTCGCCATAAATAGAGGGAAACAGACCATCAGTGTGAAAAGGTGGCATGTTAACCGTAAGCCAAACAGGTCCGTTTCAGAAACGCAAGAATGGATTGATACTAGGAATCCTATTAATAAAATCTATCATTTTTATTGAGATGAGAAGAAAAATCATAAGATTATTTCCATGGTTGCCAAAAGGCTTTCACCAAAACCAGAAACCCAATCCTGATAGAAAACACTTTAATAAATGGCATTTATGACATGTATAAAGGATGTACGTCCCATCCCAGAAGCGAGCACTGATTTCAAGCAATCAGGAAAGTGGTATGGGTGACCACTGGTGTGAACTGAGTGTGTCCCCCCAAATGCACATGTTGAAGCTTATCCATTAATGCGACAGTATTTAAGGAGGTCACTAAGTGCATTGGTCAGCATTCCAGTGGCTGGAGCACAATACCCAATATCCACAAATTAAAGGAGAGGTTAACCTCAGGGTTTCAGGGAAGTCAGTCCATGGTCAGCATGCGCCAAGGCAGGAATATAATGGCGGGAGGGCGCAGCAGAGCAGCGCTGATCAGTTCAGAGCAGTGTGAAGCAGGACAGGGAAGCAGCACCAGAGAGGAAGGGCAGGAAGCGGGAGAAACCAGACAGACCACCCAAGGTCTGTCGAAACTCACTCAGAAGTGTGCTTGACCAACCCCCAGGTGGTTTCAAAACCAATCAAATTGACACAAGGTTAAGCTGTCACACCTCACCCGTTGTTGATTTGACACTCAAATGTATCTCAATCCATACCTAATTCCTAAACACAAGGTCATAATTCCACATAACATGATACAACTATCTTGCATCTAATAGAAAAATACAAAGTCTCAACAGTTTTAGCATTTCTTAGAAGTCAAAGTCTCTTTTTATTTTAAAGAGAAAAAACTAACAAAAGAACAACAAGGAACAACAAAAACAAAGAATAACAAACAAGAACAACAAAAACAAAACAACAAAAACAATACATGACCTCAAAACAAAATGATAGGAATTAACAACTGTCGCTACATTACATACTGTTATCTTCAATGAAGTTGCTCAGTCCACCAGATGTAATAATGAAAAAATACATAAGGAAAAGATCAAAATAAAAAAATGTAGCAAACAAATACATTTTGTATTTTTGAAAATACAATTTAACGTAGTGATGTCAATATTTGCCAGTTTAAAAAAATTGGCCATAAAGCCAGGTGTGGTGGTGC
>PVLD010002895.1:0-154176 GCA_004027595.1 Dinomys branickii
GAAAATACCAAATTATAGAGAAGATAGTAGGGAATTTGCACTGGATGCTGTATAATATAAAGTTATCTTCACTTCTGTTAATACAAAAACGATTGAGGAAATACAGAATTATAGAGAACATAGAAGGGAATTAGCTCTGGATGCTGTCCTACATAATGTTACCTTCACCTTTGTTACTCAGTTACACAGATGATGGCCCGTGTGATCAATCAGTTTTTCTCCTCCCTCATCTCCGTTGCCCTACCACTCAATCAGTCATCTTCCCTGTGGTTTTTTTTTTTTTTTTGGCGGTACTGGGGATCGAACTTAGGACCCTGCACTTGCTAGGCAAGTGCTTGTTCCACTGAGCTATATCCCCAGCCCCATTCCCTGTGATAATAACTGTACTCCTGCGTTTATCTAAATCCTTGGACTCTCACCTTGGGAAGAGATATAGCTGCCTCAGATTATACTATAACATACATGGGTTTATACAAACTGCCATGGTTAGAGGTGGGAAAGCACATATGTTCACAGCGGACCACCCAGCTCCACCCTGTCATCATGCTATGGGTGGGGGCGGGTCCAGTCCATGAGGTGCTCTGAGCGGGGCCCTCAGCGGAGCAGCTGCGGGGCCCACAGCAGCACAGCTGCGGGGCCCACTGCGGATCATCCGCGGGGCCCACAGCAAAGCAGCCACGGGGCCCACTGCGGATCATCCACGGGGCCCACAGCAGGACAGCCGGGGGGCCCACTGCGGCGCAGCCGCGGGTCCCACTGCGGATCATCCACGGGGCCCATAGCAGCGCAGCCGCGGGGCCCACTGCGGAGCAGCCGCGGGGCCCACTGCGGATCATCCGCGGGGCCCACTGTGAATCACCCGTGGGGCCCACAGCGGAGCAGCTGTGGGGCCCACAGCGGCGCCCACTGTGGAGCAGCCGTGGGGTCCTCAGAGGAGCAGCCGCAGGGCACACGCCCCCAATGGGGCGCCCTCTGTGACCCTTTTGGCTCTGTCCCGTTGCCTTGATGCCAGAGGCCCTTTCTTCTCCTCCCACCTCCTTCTGATCTCCAGCATTACTATTCCCCACCCCTTGCACCTGGGCAATGGGTCTCTGAAGCTGAAGCTGCGAATGCAGAAACGAGGGCGTGGGCCAAGGGTGTGCTTGGAGCTGCGACCTCCTCCCTCTCCATCTCGTCTCCCTCCAACTGCGCCATGGCAGATCTCCGATCTCTTCCTCCAGAGGAGGTTTTGCTTAGTCTTTCCAAGGGTTTCAGTTCCCATTTCAGATCCTTCTCGAATTCAGGATATCCACCTCTTTCCTTTCTGTCCTTCACATGTTGCTATATTCCTATGTCTGAGTGGCATTCCTCTGGGAGGTTCTCCCTCTGCTGCCTACCCGGTCGCCATGGGTTCATACAAGGTTCATGTATGCAAGCAGTATGGAGACACTCTTGTTGCTCGTATTAGTAGTTTGGGGTGAGTCCTGAAGCCTGTGGACTCGTCCCATTGCTGTCAGGAACAGGTGGTGAGTGCACAGGCCACCGAGGCTCAAGGTGCTCACAGAGGGTGTTCAGGGTGGGAGCTGAAGCCCAGTAACTCAGTTCATGCTTCCTGCTTGATGTTGCAGTGAGAAGGGCCTGGGGCCGTGTGATCCACCTCCATCTGCAGCTCTCTCTTGCTGTTGTGCTCCAGTTCCCGTTTGTTCCTTGGCTGGATCCCTGGGAGTTGCTGTGGCTCTGATGTCACTGCCGATGCACCTCACTGCTCCCCACTGGCAGCCGCCCACACAGTGGAGACACAGGAGGCCACAGCCTCGAGGCAGGCATAGAGCTGGGTGTGGTGGGATGTGTACTGGCTGCTCTGGCTCCACCTTGCCTCCAGGTGCTGATTCGGAAGGTTGCTGCAGGGCGGGGACTCCGCTTCTGTGGCTGTTGCAACCTCTCATCCTCACACTGGATTTGACAACAGTTCCCAACCACCATTGCCTCTTTTCCTGGCTGCGCCCTCTCCTCTCTAGACCTGGACCAGGTCCTGAAACTCTGCTCTCCCCTGGCTGAGTCAGGAGGCTTCCATGAGCATGGATCTCTGAAGCTGAAGCTGCGATTGCTGGAACGAGGGCTTGGGCCAAGAGTGTGTTTGAAGCAGTGGCTTCCTCTTTCTCCGTCTCCTCTCCCTCCGACTGTGCCGTAGCGGCCCTCCGATCCTTTCCTCCAGGAGAGGTTTTGCTTGGTCTTTCCTAGGGCTTCAGTTCCCATTTCAGTTCCTTCTTGGGTTCAGGGTACACACCTCTCTCCCTTCTGTCTTCATATTGCTATATTCCATTGTCTGGGTGGTAGTCCTCTGGGAGGTTCTCTCTCTGCTGCCTACCCGGTGGCCATCTTCCCGGAAGTCTACCTCTCACAGCCTTGATAAGTTATTATTATTTGATTTCTTGATGATGGCCATTCTTCTGCAGTGAGACGGTACTTTCTTGTTGTTCTGATTTGCATTTCTCTAATACCCATGCAAATAACTAGACACTTCTCAGAAGAAGAAGCACAGGTGGCCAATAAATATACAAAGTGGATGATATTATTGCATCTTGCCGAGGAGGGAACTGAAGTACAGAGAAATTAATGTCATTGGGATTGCAAAAATTCCATGCTACCAAACATAGACATTATCATTCCCATGTTAAAGTCATTTCTGTACTTATCTGCATCTAAAAGCAATATCCCTTTTAGGTTTCTGTTTGCTTTTAAGGTACTGGGGATTGGACTCAGGGCCTTTCCAATCAGCTACATTACCAGCCCTTCCTGAATTTGTTATTTGGATACAAGGTCTCACTAAGGTGCTCACCTCCCTTTGTGTGCTTAAACTTGCTATCCTCCTGCCTTGGCTTCCCAGAACGCTGGGGTTACACGGGTGCACCACTCTTGGCTTCTTCGTTTTTGTATACATTGTATTTAGCTGGACATCTGTATCTGTTCATGAATCTTCTCTCAAGAGACAGACTTTTCTGGAGAAATGCTCACCAAACAGGATGCAGAATGTTGCCTGTCCACTCTGTCCATACCTTAACAAGTCAGCCCAGCCTCCGAGAACCGTGCGGCCGGCTCAGGCTGGGTGCGCTGCCCACTCCCACAAGAGCATCCTGTCTGTGTTCCACTCCAGAGCCACCTGCTGTTCTCTACCATTTCATTCCCAACTTCTCTACTTGGATTCATCTTTTCGTAGTGTGGAATGAGGCCCTGTCAAGACATGACAAAGATGATATTTCTTGTCTTTTCATGTGTTTCCTGTGGCTTCACATGTAAAACAGATATTTGAGTATGAAATGCTTGAGTCCAACGGTTGCACTGCAATATCCTCCACCATCTTTTGGTACTTATGAGACAGAAGAGAACTCTGGCATCATTTATACACTACACAGGACCTGTCAGTCATGTGTTCAGTCCTAAACAGGGGTCAGCTCTTACATTTCTAATTGTCCGCATGAATGGGTATGAACCACACATCTGATTGGGAAATGAACACTAGCCAAAAAAAAAAAAAAACCAGAAAAAGAAAGGCAGCCACATTTATGCTTACAAAATCATCTAATCTTACCTCTGCTTACAAAATGATCTAATCTTACCTCTGCTTTACAGGCACACAAAGATGTGAGAAAACTGTGCCAAAGACACACAATTCACAGCTGGTGGAACTGGACTGGCAGTTTTCTGTCCACTCTTATAAGCTGATCTTCCTCAGGATAAGGATGTGCTGTCGCTGTGCCCCAATCTCCGGTCTAGCTCTGGAATTGTCCCTGAGTCCAGGAATCACAGAAGGACCATACCCGAAAGTATTTCATTCCTAAGAATGTGGCCTTTTTCATGAACCCAAAGTCATTTCTACCTTTATTTTCATTTGTTTTGCTGATACCATTAAACTGCAGGTGATAGAGAAAACAGTTACAGCTAACTTCAGCCTCTCCCCTACCTCCCTCCTCAGGCTTTGGATGAACCCAAGCTTGATAACTGACTCATGGGGAACAGGAAGTGGTTCCCTAACTGCCACAGTAAGGTCCTAATCTAACCACATGAGGACAGACTAAAAGAGAGCAGTAACCCAAGGGACAGCTACTGCCCTATGGCGTGCAGAGTGAAGGACGTGTGAATGGCCCCAGCGTTGAGCATCTACTCATGTTCCTGCCAAAAGTGTCTTTTATTAAACAACCTATAATTTCAGGAGCATGATACCAAACAAATATTAGCACTTGATGGCTACCACCATTTCACAAATCTTGAACACACAATCTTTGGGGAGTATTTTTTGGCATCTGTAAAAACTTCACAAACTTTTCAAAAGGTTGAAATACAGGGTTCTAGATATTTTCCCAGTATGTCAATTCCTGGCCACTATGGTGCTATGAAAGAACATCTTTCACTGGCAAATAACGATTCTCTCCAGAATCCTGACAACAACCATCAAATCACAAGCCCCTTCTTGGCCACCCGGCATGTGGCATAATGTTCTTGTCCTGATAAGATGTGTTTATACTTCAGGAAAACCAAACCAAATCAATATCACAACAAGATGTTTTCCTGTAATGAAAAGAGAACTGTATAATTTCTTCTATTTTGGAGAGAAAGAAAACTGTCTATAAAGACACAGAAGTTTGGTAGAGAGAAGGACAGAAGGACTGAGGTAGAACAGGCAGGTACATACCCCTGAAAAAATGGAAAATTAAAAGTATGAAATAAATAGATCACCTATAGCTGAGTTACTAAGGAGCTATGTGTTCTATGTCCTGGCATTTTTATCTAAGCCAAAGGGCAGTAGTTTATTAGGAATGATTGACAGCATAAGACCACTCCATAAAGTAGTAAGAGTCAGGAGCCATGGTATCACCAGTCAGGGAATTCCTGGATTCTGCTGAGGCTGGTGGTGGAAGACAGCAAGGAGGGAATGCAAATCATTCTTGCCTTGGCTGGCAAGTGTTGAAATTCTTCCATCCTGCCTAGTTTTGGTACCAAGCCTTGTTGAGAACCACAGTTTCTAACGGACAGGAGGTTCTGTAGACTGAGACTCCACCAGGCACCTGATTTAGATGAACATAAATATTTCCAAGCAAAGACAAAACCCACTAATAAGAAACAAAAACTAAACTTGAAGCCACCTTCAGCTAGCTCACAGCTTTGAAATTTTCCAACTCAAATTCTAAGTTTCATGAACAACATCAAAGAGCATAATCACGATGACAATGACCAAAGGTATCACTAGCTCAAGAGTTACTCTGGGCCTAAGCTGGGCATTTCACATTTTAGATTTATTCCTTTATCCCCAGCATCTTTGAGAAAGCAGGGATTGGTATCCTCATGGGAATCAAACATCACAAAGTTCCACATTAGATAGAAGATAAATTTGAACCCAAGTCTACCTGACTCCAAAATGTCACCCACAGCTAACCCATAGCATAAACTACTATGACTCAGCTATGACCCAAGAAAGAAAGAAAGAAAGTTGAATTGAGGACCAGAAGAATGAACTTCCAGGTACCAGGCAGATTGGGATAAGGATGAGAAAAATCAGGATGAGGTCCACTATCATGTGTAGAAGAAAATCCCCCACTCCCCGGCCCTCCCCAAATCTATAATCCTATGCTACACTGTTCCCTGGAAGTGCAGACATACACACGATAGCACATTAATCCTTCAAACACTAACAGATGCTGGCAGGGATTTAGACTGGAATGTATTTACAAAGTGACAAATTATGTTCTGTATTATAGAGAGAGAGAAGGAGCACCCACAAACGGGCTGATAAATGTCAGCTGCAGTCACGACAAATGGTTTATTTTTATTATACTGTAACCACAAATGCTTTTTTTTTCTTTCTTTCTTTCTTTTTTTTTTTCTTCGGGAGTCCCAAAGATTTATTTGTTGCAGAGAAAAAACAAAATTATATATGACACAAAGTAATAACTGTACGATCAGATATTCCAGACACCCTGCCCTCCTGCAAAGCTTCCTCCCTGCTGCACAGTGCTACTAAAAATGCTACCTTCTCCAAAGCACAGTAAATGGTTAATAAATCAGAACTGATACAATGCCTTGTAATTAGATACAGCCTTAGTCCACAGACCAGTCAATTGATAGACAATATCCAATTCCCCCTTTAGTGGCTATCAGGAGGGTAGAGTAACTATTAAAATAAATTTAATGGCTGTGACAGGTAAGAAAATATACCAGAAGCTAAAATGCAATCAGTATATCCAAACCTAAAATAAAATTATAGTCTTTGCTGCAAACAGGGACCCCAGAAAGGAAGGTTATGGATGAAGAGCGACATCCACAGGCCAAGAAGGACAAGGTCATCCATGCTAAAGGGATCTTCAACCTTGAAAACAAGATGGAGGTGGAGAGGACTTGGCCTAGGGCCAAGAGAAAATGTACACATTTATCATTAGGGAATTCTTCTAAAGAATTCCTTTTTTCCACTTGGTCAGTGAGATACTGAGAGTAGTGGCAGGTACCTTGGGCTTGCATCGCAGCAAGATGGCAGAAAGGCAGCCTGGAGTCCACCACCCCAGATTCTCACCCAAGCTCTGCCTCTAATTTAGTAGGTGACCTCTGCTTTAACCCTATCTCCCCACCTCTGTGTCCAGGCCCCACCTTCTCCACTATAAACTGGAAGGTTTGGCTCTCAAGATGGTACTAAGACCGTCTCTTTATTTCTAATAGATTAAAGGATGGCAAATCCTGGAGGATTACTAGAAGAAAATTAAGGGAGTGGTCCAGTCTGTTCACTTGGGGTGGGGGGACAATTTACCTTCCAGGAAGCATAGATGCAGATTTCTCATGAGATCGTCATAGGTAAAGCTTACCCCATTTGCACATATTCGATGATCAAGGTTTTTAAAATACATAGAACTCACAGGAATTCATAAATATATATATAACAGGTAAACACACACACACACACACACACACACGCGCGCGCGCGCACACACCAGTGACTACTACCTAGAAAGGTGCTCCCCTTTTCCTGATAATGTATAATAAAGATTTCTGTGGTTGGGTGCAGGTGTGCTCAGGTGGGAAATCTCTCCCAGCCCTGAAAGGAAGTCCTGACAACCACTCAGTGCTGGGAAGGGAGGGGAAGACGTGAAAAGTCAGCCCTCTCAGGCTCCACACAAGATGAGATTCCAATGCTGCCCCGTCCTTCATATGTTTGACCTCTCAGAACCCTGAAATCACACTCTGGCATCTCTGAAGCCATAATATTGACACCTTTCTCCCAACTGCACATGGGAACTCTTGCTGTAAGATGACACTTGTAGTGTGTAGGTCAGCACCTGCCGGGCATGCAGTAAATGCTCTATGAACTCAGTCCTGGTTTTCAGGCCTGAGGCTGCTCCCTGGGAGCTCCCCAAACCCCTTTCAATACATGCCTTCCTGAAAGCACTAGACAGCACATTCGTCCTCTATCATATTTTGAAGACACACTGAGTCCTTGCTTTGTCTCCTGTCTTGTTACTTCCGTGGGTGAGGGCGGAGCCACATATTTGGCACTAGTATGTTGCCATGAATGTCCCAAAACCCTTCAGGCCACCAGACTCCAAGCCCAGACCTTCCACTGCCGGTGACAGAGCTTTCACACGTCTGTGCTGGCAACCAAGTAGAGTGGTTATGAGAAGACAAAGTGGCAAGGGGAAAACCACTCAGTGGACTGGCTGCCCTTCACAGAAAGAAGCAGGAAGAGGCTCCTGATTGCCCAGGCTGGAATGGTCTGAACAACAGAATAAATAAAGACAGCATTTGACTACAAGCTGGAGAATATAATGAATACCTGTGAATCTATACTAATACAGGTGAAATAACTGAATCATAAATAAATAGGAGAAAAGGGATAGTTCTTCCTTAAGAATTCCAGTTAGTCAATGCAGACAGCATGAGAGAAGTTGAAATCACCAGCAGGCAAGTCCCGTGATCACAGTGGTTGCAAGTGAGGTTCATTAATGCAAGGTACAGTCACTGAAAGTTTAAAAAGAAGATGTGGGCATAATCTCAGAGCATCTCCCCTTCAAAAATCAGAAACTACAAAGGAAAACAGTATAAAGCAGGGACTCAGCAGACCTCTCTGTTAGTGAGGATCAGGTGACCATCAAAGCAATAAGCACAGTGTCATTCCTGGCATGGTACACTAACAGGGATGCAATCTCACTTCTGTGATCTTCTAGCTCTCAGAATGCTTAGAACCAGCTAATCATGAGACAAATCGCACAAAACAATCTCAACATCAGAAAAGGGAGGAATGAGGACCTGCGACAGACTGAAGGAAAAAAAGGAGACACAAGAACTAAACACCCTGTGGGACCCTGGACTGGTTGATGGGGCAAAGAGAAGCCAGTGGGGGAAACAGGTGAAACCGGAGTACAGCAATGTAGTCACATATTAAGTACCAACGCCAATCTCTTAAGTTTTGGTCACTGAAGCACAGTTAGGAAAACTATCAAAATTGGAGGATGGAAGGTGAATGCTCTGTACTATTTTTGCAAATTCTATAAGGGCCAAACACTGGTCCAAAGTAGAAATTTTAAGTTAAAATTACGTTTCTGTGTTTTACAAGTAGGTACATGTCCTCACAATATTTGTCGTTAAAATATTCTTCCTTTCTAAAGTGACACTGATTGTTGATGGGGGCACAGTGTCGCAGTTTGTGCATTTCGTGTGGTTTTTAATGTGCTTGTTTTTTTGAAAAGAAAAAAAAACTTGACAAATCCAAATTCTTGTCCTCGTATTTGTTTGCCTTATAAAGTTTGTTGGGCCTTGAAAGCCACTTCATTGGCTTAATGGGTGTGTGTGTGTGTGTGTGTGTGTGTGTGTGTGTGTGAGACTGAGTGTGAGAGTGAGAGTGTGTGTGTGTGTGTGTGTGTGTGTGTGTGTGTGTGAGAGAGAGAGAGAGAGAGAGAGAGACTGAACAGCAAAGCAAGTTTGTAAAATGGGTCTGGTGTCCTCCACGAAGTAGTAATCCCCTAACTGCACAAGTCGGTCCCTAGGGTGTTTCTGTGTGAAAGCAAACTTAAGGCCCTCGCCCCCTCTTCCAAGACGCTGGTTCACACTGATCCAGAAATGAACTGGGTCTGTGCTTCCTCTGCTATTTTTCACACCGAATCCAAGGCTTCTGAAATTCAAAGCCTCATCTCCAGCCAATGCACCTGAACCTGCCCAATCCCATCTGAAATTCAGGCCCTCTCCTGCACAGTTATCACTTCACCTCCAAGTGGATGTTGCTGTGGTGCTGGTGTTTGTTTATTAGGTTTTTTTTCCCCAACAAATGAAAATTCAAGTTATTTGTAGAAACCTTTCATACATTTGTACATAGCTTTTAAGAAATTCAAGTGAGATATATATATATTTTTAAAATCTTGTCTTAATACTTAAACCATGCAATGCTGAGAAGTCCAAATTCTAAGTTATTTTAAATACTATTATTTTTCAGCACCCAGGTGTACTTTTTTAAAAATTTTCATTTATTTCCTAAATATCATCTCCCGATCCCCTGTGTTTTCTAAGTGCTTGCCTTACAATAATTTTGGAGCCCCAATGATTTCCGTTTTAATAAGAATTAATCCCCCCCAAAAAATACCAATCTTAATTTGCACACTGTACAATACAAAATAGCTGGAGTGCTTTAAAGGTGGTTTTGTGAAATGCTAAAAACTTTTTGTCTGACACATCTATACAGTTGATGAGAATATTGAGACAAATTGCAAGGAAAACCCAGCCTTTCTTCTTTGTTAACAGTAAAATGGAGGAACATGCTCTCATCAGCAAGTAATACACATCATTATCAAAAGATAAATGCGTAATATGGTGACAGTATGGGGGAAAAGAGCCTCATACCACTACTGGGAAGAGAATATAAATCAGAACTACCTTTCTGAAGAAGAATTATCAATTGACATTTAAAACCCCCCCTTTAGCACAAAGAATTATCAATTTACATTTAAAACCCTCCTTTTTATCTCAGGTAAATCAGCAGCACCACTCATGATTGTGAAAAGCTCAAAACAGCATCAATGTCCCACAATAAGGAAGTCAGTTAATAAGTTATGAAGCTGTCAAGCAGGGCCACAAAGACTGAACTTCGAAGGAATATTTAGTGACATGAGAAGATGATCAAAATATGGTAAGTTTAAAACAAAATCAGACTGGAATTGATTTCAATGTTAAAATAGAAAATTCTGAAATTGTAAATGTCTGTTTTAATATTCATCTGTGCAAGAATTTGTGAATATACGTACATTTAATAAATTTTATTGGTCATGTTAAAAAACATAATTGAATCTTAAAAAGACAAAAAGAAATAAAGTTAAGAATAATTGTTTCTGATATTCTGAAGTAGTTTCCTTCTTTATCTGTATCTGTGATTTATAATTTGCAAATTGAGAAAATAGAAGAATTCTAACTTGATTAAATATGTTATGGTTTGTGTCTGCATGTCCCCCCAAATCCTCATGCGGTTATGGGGCGGGCTTTTAGAGTTTAACACTGATCCATGATCCAATGCTGGGATTATGGGTGTGAGAGCTATACACGCCCTAGGGCAGATAGTTTGCTGGGATTATGGATGTGAGAGCTATACCGGCCCTAGGGCGGATAGTTTGTATACATAAGGAAGAGAAAGAGGCTGTTGGCTGCCATTCCTCGTCTTGCTCTTGCTGTTTTTGCTGTGTACTGCTGCCATGAACTGTTGCCCTCTGCCATGTGCCACTGTGCCTCAGAACCAGCCAAATAAAGACTGAAAGCTCCACAAACTGTAAGCTAAATAAACCTTTCCTTTCTTCATTTTGGGTGTTGGGTATTTTGTCTCAGCAATAAGAGAGAAAAGTAACCAAGACAATATATAATATACACGAATGAATATTACTATTGGTATCAGCAATTTTAATTTTCTTTGTAAGAACACAAGAGGTTATTTCTTGGGAGAAGGACTGATACTTAACATTTAAGGAGTGTGGGGAAGAGATCTGCCATTTAGATTTTTCTATATTATTTAAAGTTTTACTATATACATGATTGTTTTCAAAAAAAGCACTAGTTCTAATCAGATGCAGAAAGATGAGAAGAGGTAGTTATCATGGGCATGATACCCTCTACCCTAACTTATAACTCAACTACTCAGGGAACAAATCCCTACTTTAGGCTGACAGAGAGCAACAAGTGACCTTTTCCTAACCAGTGCTTCTACCCTCAGGCACAAAACCACAGGCACAGAAAACAAGACTAACCAAGTTCCAATTTGCTATTGGCTGGCTCAGTGAATGTGCCGTAATTCACCAAATTCTCCAAGGTCTAATGAAATGGGGGAAATTACATATACCCAGCAAGTGTCATGGGCATTAAATTAGAACATGAGTATAAAGTATCTAGTATTGTGCCAATGTGCATGTCAAAGTCATCAACAATCAATTCTGATACTGACAATAACAACAATCGCTACACTGATAATTTTAGTATCTCCAACCCCACCCATCTATACTGAATATGAAGGAAAACATATACAAAAAAGTTTAGCACAGAATAAATATTCCATGAATGTGTCCCAGCTTATATGTTTTCTCTGATTATGACTAATCCAATCTCCAAAATCAAGGTTATCATGATATCACAAAGACAACATTTCATGAAGATTACAGACTGAAGGAACGAAGCCACCTACACACACTGATTCTGATTTAATGAACCAAAACACAAACACTACTGAGAAGACAAATGGCCCTGCAAGAAGGGGTTTGGCAGTTGAGTTCAGGTTCCCTTGCCTTCTAGAGGTATGGACGTGCGTGTGCATGTGTGTGTGCATGTAAATCAGTGTGTGTTTTAGAGAAAACAAGCACCCGTGGTCTTCCCAAGGTAGGGTTCAGCAGAACCTAGTTTGCTCTCTATGCCCCTACACTTGTGGCTTCCACATTGGCATTATATCTAGAGAAGCCAACTACCAGCCCATTAGGGCTTGGGTACGTGTCCTGCAAAGGCTTGGTCATCAGCCTGTGGCAACAGTGGGAGATGACAGCATCTTCAGGAAGCAGGGCCTACCAGGAGGACTTTTTATCATTGCAATCATGCCTTTTAACTGGATTCAAGGACCCTGATTCCTTCCTTCCTCTTTCTCTCTTCTTCCTGGTAGCCATGGCGTTAGCATCCTCCTCTGCTCTCTGCTCTCATCAGGATGAACTGCACTGTCAAGAGCCACAGGTGCAACACAACCTCTGAGTCCATGAGCCTGAACAAAACTCTCCTCCTTTTAAGTTGACTATCTCAAGTATTTTGTTACAACAACCAAAAGCTAAATAACACATATCCCATGTGCCTCTTTTCACAAGTATTGTCAAACAGCAGGGACTTTGATGATATGATGACAGTGGGGGGCCATCAAGACTCTAAGAAATCAGAGTCTACTCTAAGAAGTCAGCGTACTTCCCCTGAGCAGTACTCTGGGTTGGTCTTCCGGTCCACTCTCCCTATGTCTCTACAATAGGGCTGCACCAAACAGAAATGGAGATGAGACAAAACAGCCTGTGGCCATACAAAAGTGGGCTTTATTTAGAAAACATGATCTGATAGATGATAGGAATCTGGAATATAGATGATGTGGAGATGGGAAGGGGACCTGGGGAGACAGGAGGAGGGGAGAATAAAGGTAGATAAAAGGGATCCAGATGCCATATGCATATGTACCAACGGCCCACATGAATGTATTTATCACAATAGTACATACACTAATACATGCATACAGGAGATAACAGAACTTGGGCAAACTGATTTCTTAGTTCATACATGATGACTGGTAACAGAAGACCATCATTACACTACACTTTTAGTGAAATACAGGCCCTATAGAAAAACACCAGAATATGAAAAATATAATATGTAAAAAATTAATTTAACAGAATGGAGCAGGAGACCAATAGTAACATAAGAATTAAAATAGTCTCCACTAGTTTAAGAACATTCTTACCCTGAGTCAGAAGCCAAAATCCAAATATTTATTGGTATGGATACAACAGTAAACAATTCATGAAGATTTCAAATGCAACCGAAAGCAAAACAAGAACCAAAAAAAATAGCTTGCTGGGTATTTCTAAGCATATGAAAAATAATGGTCTCCTCAAAAACGGAAATGTTTTCCAGTTGTAGTCACCAGTTTATACACTTTCTCGATACATCATCAAAAAACAGCATCAAAATTAAACTGCAGTAATGAGCAGATTAACGGGCTTCATACACATTAATGAAACAAAGTGCCTGAGTCCCTCTGGAAAATCGCTTGGCAACGTATGCAAAGCCTATGCGTTTCAGTTAAATAGTCGCACACCTCTGCACCTGATGGGGCACAAAACCGTCCATCGACACTCTGTCTGCTCCTTTGCCAAATAAAAACAGCCAAAGGAGATGAATCCCTTTATTTCTGGCAGGGCGGGGGGTGCCGGGGTGGGCACCAGCAAACGTTTCCAAACAGATGTTTACAAACAGAAGGTAACTGATAAAAACCCAAACACAATGCAGCATTGTCTTTCCTGATTCACAGATGAACCCCTTGGAACCACTGCAAAGAGCTTTTCTGGAAAACATCCAGGAATTAAAAGGTGCAAACAAGCTGCCTAATACCCTTGCGTAGACTGAATTCTTATGGAGAAAATAAAGTTTATTGTCTGGAAAGAGTGAAAGCACGAGGAAAGCACCAAGGCGATGGAGGTGAACAATTAGACAGATGTTCACTTAAGGAAACACGGAGAACAGAAGAAGCCATCGCCGCAGAATTTTACGAGGACCCTGACAACTCGGCACCACATCAAGGGCAAGGGGAAAGTGAATGCGCTCCACGCCAGGCTGCGCAACTTGGCGCTGCCTGTTGACCTTGCGGCTGCTGCCTGCGGGTGGAGGGGCTCAGAGCGGGGCCCGTGACACTGCCCACCGTGACACCTTCGGTTCTCAGATGCAAGCCCCACACTGTTACTGTGCAGCCCAGACGCTGCACTTCTTACCCTTCCTAATGCTGCCCCAAATAAAAGCATACACCCAAGCCACACACTGGCAAATTCTTTATCTCTCTCCCATTCCCTCTGTCTCTGTCTGTCTCTCTCTTCTCTCTCTGTCTCTCTCTCTCTGCCTCTCTCTCTCTCTCTGCCTCTCTCTCTCTCCTGTCTCATCTCTCTCTATCTACCACCAATAAAGCCCAGCATCTTCAGGAAGACCTGAGGTTGCCAATCCTGCTTCAGCTGGCAGGATGAAAGAGGACACAAGGTAAGTGCATACTGAGCATCTCACAGTGTGAACATCATGGTGAGACAGAGTAGTCGATAGCTAATAAAATAATGCTACTATGCATGTCTCTTGGCTTGGACCTCCCAGTAGGTTCACTGCCATAGCATCTACTCACAAACTTAAAGCCCACATACTCAGACAATGTTTCACCCCTCAAAATACCTGATTTTTCCCTTCCTGCTAACATCCTCATCCTTATCCTGTTGTTGTTGTTGTTGTTACGTTCTTTTGAGTCTGCACATAAACAGCCTCAATTCCTTTGCAAAGCAGCATGGGAGGACTGCTAAGATAGGTGATCTGATGAAAAGACTGGGAAGGGAACAGATAGCTAACTGGCTGGGTCAGTTAACGCAAGGTACATAAAATGATATAGGGAAACAAGTATTATTTTATTTAGGTCTCATACAAAAACCTTAATGAGAGTCACTATTTCACAAGCATAAAACAGGAATAAATTATCCTTTCCAGTTATCTTGTAAGATATTATGCAATTAAGTGAGAGCATAGTTTTAAAAATTAAAGAATAAAATGAGCAAAGAAAACAAACACTCTGGCGAGTCTCTTCTCTACATGCCTACTCGATTTTTCTACTCTGCTATAGACTGAGGGCCTAGTACACTGTTTAAGTGTGGGTACCATGGTAGGCAGAAGGACACTATGCAGCTTCTTCAAGATGTCCATGCCCCAATCACAGGAATTTCTGGAAATTAATGTTACATAGCAAATGAGAATTAAATTTACTATCCAAATTCAAAATAGAGAGATTATCCTGAGTTATCAGTGTGGATCACAGTAATGGTAGGGTTCCTCAAGAGTACGATGAGGCAGGAGAGAGAACCAGAGAGACAGCTGTTGGAGAAGGACTTGAGGCACCATTGTTAGTACCAATGACAGAGGAAGTGGCCATAAGCCAAAGGATTCCTGTGGCCTATAAGAACTAGAAAGACAAGAATACGGATTCTCCTCCTGAACCTACAAAAAGGAATGGAATCTTGTGGACTGATTGATTTTAGCCATCAAAGTCTATCTTGGACTTCTGACCTCCAGAGGTGTAGGACAGTAACTATGACAACCAGGCAGGCTGTGGTGTCCTGTCCTTCAAGATGGGGCCTGGAATATCCACTTTGACCCAGGCTCTGCCACTTCTCACTGCTGCCCTAATGTCAAAGCTCTGACCAGTGATGAATAGATGCCATCAGACATACGAGTTTCGCAGTTGGTGTGAGTTTTCAGGGATTCAAAACAAACAAGACATGGAGATAGAACACAGCTGAGGAATGTGCGGCTTGGAAGAAGGTCCTATGTCTGCAATCTCTATTAAATCCCTACAGCAGAGGCAGAAGCAGCAGGGTTCCTGGAACATTCCCACCTGCACAGGGGCACAGCCACCTTTCAGCGGCACCTTCAGCTCACAGGCTCTCCCTCCAGGAGCCAGCCACGGCTTTCGGCACTAATGTGATGCATCCAGGAGTCCTGCAGCTTCTCATATCACATCTGCTAGACAACATGTTCTTGTTCCTGCAGAATTATTCCTGCTCTTCCCAAGCTCTGATAACACAAGAAAGTAAAGAGGTTTAAAGAAAAATGTATGTGTGCTATATAACTCAGCCTTTCCGGATGGCAGTCTGAGAGTTATACTTGCTGGGGATGTGACTCACCACACCCCAGCCTTCCCCATGGCACGGAGACCATCTCTAGCGTCACAGGGCGATAAAATGCTTCCCATTAATACTTAGTGCACAGGATGCTATGGCCCCATTAACCAAGGACTAAGCACTTGCAAGTCAGAACCCATTAGCTCAACCATTGCCCCGGCCTCCAGGATTTGGATGGAAAAATGTCTTATATTCCTCACATGGAACCTAGTAAATCCAGTGGCTATCTCTCCAAATGCCCTGTCTTAAGAATTGGAAAAAGTATTAAAAAAAAAAAACCCTCAAGATCATCCTTGGCTCTAGTTTGCGCTTAGATCTATAAAGCAAAATGGACCTCGCTTTTAACTTGCAAGCAATACAACAAGGTATTAATAATGAGAGGAAAGTATTGTGGTGAGAGATCAGAGGCAACTCTTGAGCATGAGCCACTCCTCACTCACTCATAATTCGCTTAACAATTATATGGCATCCGTATCAGTCAGGGTGTACTAGAGAAACAAATATAGCACAAGATATACAACTTGTTCCATGCACTTTACTGACTTAATATTCCCAATGCCTCCATGATAATAATATGAACTAAGCCACAGGAACATTACAGCAAGGATATCCAACAAGTAAGTATTGGCTGCAGTCCAACTTCAGGCAGAGTCTCCCACCCAACCTGGCCCAACCTGTGACAGTGCCCATGGAAGGAAGAGGGGCCAGGCCAGAAGTCTTGAACTGTGGTTGCCAACCATGTATCACAGTAGAAGGTGAACTCCAAGCACACACACCCTAATTCAGAACAGAGGGATGAGGCCTGCAGTCTTGATTTATTGGATACTGCAAGTAATCTTCCAGCAGTGGCAGGATCTGTGTAAGCTCTATGCATTTGCCCAAAAGAGCCATGGTAGTGAAGTGGGGACTACTGCGGGAGTGACCTCCTAGCAGGCACAGGGATTATATGAGTATTTGTAATAGATGGAAAGGGGAAGACTCACTTGTACAACACAGATCAAACTATTTGTAGGATATGAAATTGAGTCAAAAGCTGGGCCCTGAAAGAAAAAAATCAGTGGAGCTCAAACTTGGGAGTCTTTGGACCACTACAGTTCCATCAATACTCATCAGCACTCTGGGCACCCCTGCTTTATCCTTAATGCCTGCACTCTAAGCATAGCGGGCAGTGGCTCTGTTACAGACTCAATTCCAAATGTTATGGGCAGGACCGTGTCCTCCACAAGTTCAGGTGCTGTCCTAACTCCAGGTAATTCATAATGTGATTGTATTTGGAGGCAGCACCTTTAATGGCAGAACCTTTAAAAGCAAGACCATTCAGCTGGATTCTTATCCAATCTGTCCAGTGTTCTTCAAAGAAGAGATCATGTGGACCCACAAAGAGACACCAGGAAAATGTGTGCACCGTGAAGACCAGAGGACTTGGGAGAAACCAAACACCTTAACCTTGGATTTCCAGCCTCCAGAACCAGGAGAAAATAAATGTTTCTAGTTGAAGTCCTCCAGCCCATGGTATTTTGTTAGAGCACAACAATACCCCAGCCTCAACTTCCAACAGGTTCTGGGGTCAGACCTCTTCTTTACTCTTCTGCTGGGAAATTTTCTTCCCATGGTTTCCCTGACTTCTGACTGCCTGGAACCCCTACAACACATCACCGCATATACACATGTTCCAGAGACAAACCTTTCTTTTGCTTTTATCTTCTGCTTAGAGGTACCGGACCTCACTCCCAGTTTCCCACAGCAGACCTTCCATCGGTACGTGTCTGGGTAAATTTAGCTCTGCATTCCATGGCCCACTTCCTCTCATTCCACAAACCCCTGGCCCACCTTCCCAAGCTTGCCATTAGGGTGTCTCTTCCCCAAATGTCCCAGATATGAGTCACATTACAAAGGCTATTCATGTTGTATTAGCCCGAGAGTCCAGCTTCTCTACATACAATCCTCTTTATTACAGCTAGAGCACATGCAAACTCTTTGAGCCCCTGCCTTGTTAAAAAGAAATACACCTATGGCACAGAAGTAATGGTATTTTCACATGGTCTCCAGACCAGAGAGGCCTCAGCTCTGTCTTCACTGCAGACTTCAATAATAGAGGAACTATTTCCAAGTCTGAATTAAACTGGACTTGAGCTTTGTGGATTAGGGGATGAAATCAGAATGGTGTATTTTTAAAGAGAAAGTTTTATACTCCTTTAAAACTTGGACTTGATTTTAAGAGAGTCTTATTCTAGTCCTTTCAGGTTAGGCTTTCATATCGTTAAAAAGAATGAGAACATAATCCATATTATTTTATGGGGAATCCACTTTTAAGATATGTACAACAGTTAAGGAACATTAAGGAAAGTGGAAATTGAATTCCTTCCAGAAAAGCTTTAACTAGAGATAAGAAAAAGGGTCACAGGTTAGAAGTACTTCCCAAATTATAATCAGAAATTGCCAGGGCAACTGTACAGTAGCCTCATGAATTGCAGCATGAGTTATTTTTCCTGACCTTTAATATGACAGTAATGCAATTAATTTCTAAAGAAGATAAAAATGAAGCATATTTTCAAGCAATATGTAAAATACAAGTTCCTTTATTCATTAGAGTATTTATTTACTGAATGCCAACCTGGGCTTGACACTAGGAGGGATACAAGGATGTACCATCCTGGGGGCTTGAGATCTTGTAGGAAGTGGGGCATAAAAATCGTGTGTGTATTTCAGGGTGGGAGTTTGGTGTGACAAGTTAGCTTCATGACCTGATGAATGTGTCAAGCTTTAACATGTATGCTGGGACTAGCTCAGAACTGGACATATAGATAGCAGAAGTCCAATCAGTATGACTCTGATTATTGTCTGATCCCCAGAGGAAAGAATATCAGCAAGGACAGAAATGGCTAAAAAAAAAAACAGCCGTACAAGAGAAAATGTTAATGTTGGATGGGTGCAAAAGAAAGTATGACGTGATTATACTGGTGATTTGCCAACTCTGTGAATCTACTAACTATCATTACATCCTGCATGGTAAATGAATTAGATATCAATAAAGCCATTACTGTCCTAAAAACAAACAAAAAAGTACACATAGTATAACCAATAAATATATTCTGGATGATAAACACCATTGATTGTATTTCATTACTCATTTTATAAAATAAAACACAATCCCAATGAGATACCCCACATACTCCAACAATAAAGTAAAACATACCAACAATATGAAGTATTGACAATATACAGGAAATGAACTCTCAAATAGTGATGTAGAGAACGTAAAAACAACATATTGAACATACTCGCAGTACAGAAATGCTTTCTAGCCTCTCCTGAGGCTAAACACAGCCTTACCATTGACTAACCCATTCCACTTCAGGATACTATTCCAAGACAACTGAAGAAGCATTTTCATACAAATATGTACATGAACATTTACAACAGCTTTGTCCACATCAATGCTCATTTAGAAGAGCTAAAAACAGGAAGAAACCCAAATGGCTATCAACAGGTAACTGGATACACAAAACGTGTTGAACTGCTCACTGGAATACTACTCAGACTGACAAAGAATGAGTCGCCGACGCGTGGGACAGCAGAGGCAAATGGCAAACTCATCATGCTGAGAGAAAGAAGCCAGATGCAGTGCAGACACTGCATGATTTTATTTCTATAAAACTCTAAAAAATGCAAGCAATCAATAATGATAAGAAACAGACTAGCGGTTTCCTAGGGCTGGGGCGGTCTGGCCTGCAACGTCATCAAGGATAGTAAAAGGGGCCCAGGAAATTTTCTAGGGTGATGGAAACCTTCTATTTCTTGATTCTAGTGTTGGTTTTATGGGTAAGCGCATCTGTCGAAACTCATTCAATTGTGTATTTAAATGGTGCAGTTTATTGTACATAAATTATACCTCAACAAAGTTGACAAAACCGAACAATCCAAGCAAGCAAATAAAAGGCAGGTATGCCCATGCCTCTAATGTTTTCCTTTATAAAATATCAAAGCAAACATTCAAACAGCCCATTCTACGCTCGCATTAATGAAAATGGGATCAATGGCCACCTTATTAAGTGTCTGTGCATACAAAAAAAGGAGTGGGGAGGTGGTGCTGCTTTTCTTGCTGTCTTTGTTTTCGGTAGCACTGGGGAAGGAGCCCATGGCCTCCTGAGTTAGGTGAGTGCTCTGCCGCTGGGCTACAACCCCAGGCCCAGAAAACTATGTTTAAGGCACTTTCCATGCATCCTATTGCTAAATTCTAAGAGTCCTACAAAATAGAACTGAAGTCGTGCTTTTAAACTTGAGAAGTATGATGTCCAGAGATATAGACCTCGCCAGAGATGGCACAGAAGTTTGGTAGCTCTGAGATGAATGGTCTTCAACTCCCAGTCACTGCTGTTCAAGTTGTTGGGTGGGGTGGCCATACAATCCAGATACATACTCGCCAGAAAATGTGTCACACCATGTACGTACCACAGCTAGTTTGTGAGAGGGAGACTGGTGCTAACAACCTGTCCCGCTGGGAAACGGAAAGCTCAGAGAGGTGTAGTGACTTTCCAGAGTTCCCATACGTAGGCAGTGACAGGGTCAAGAACGGAACATAGGCAGCCTAATCCCCGCACCCATGCCCACTGAATTCACTGCTTCAGAAGTCATAAGCAGCTCTGTCTTGGGAGTCTAGCAGGCTGGCAAAAATTTCATGTTCTTGTCTCTCTTTTAAAAAAGTAAAAAAAAAAAAAGGAAGAGTGAAGGCTTTTTTAAAAAAAAAATTTAAATACTAGGAACTGAACCCAGAGCTACATCTTCAGCCTTCTCCCCTGCCCCATTCCAAGTTTTTGAGACAGTATCTCACTAAGTTGCCCAGGCAGGACTTGAACTTACAATCTTCCTGTCTCAGCTTCCCAGAATGCATGGATAGCAGGTATTCACCACCATGTGCAGCACAGAGAAAGTGAAGCTTTATTGGTCCAAATACCTAGGGAGTTTGGGAGCCAGACGGAGCTGTTCTCTCTTCTGTTACTGCTCTCCGGTGAGCCTGTGCAGAAGACTGGGGGTACTTAGGAACATGGGCTTCCTTCTATACAGCCTACATCTACTGAAGCAGAGCGGAAGTAGCCAAAGCTCCTCCACTTCACATGCCACAGAGGCACAGGCAGTGAGTGTTACTAATGTGATAGCGGGATGGTATTTTCAGTGTTCCTTTGAGCGGGCCCTGGAACAGAACCGTGTACGCACAAACATAGGAGATCAGGCTCATTTTGATAATCCCACCTTCTGCTGGAAACTATTTGAAAATCGATGTTATGAGTTAGAAGTACACAGTATATTGCTGTAATATTTCAAATTCTAAAGGGCAAGATTAACATATGCAGATCTTACAGAAAGGAAGTGGTGGGTCCTATCACTTACCAGACCACACAGAAATGCTCATCATCCAGGGTCCTCTGAGCCCAGGGTACTGAGTCATCATTCTGTCAAAATGCCGCCATTCATTCATAAATCCCAGCCAGTCTCCCCCGCACCTGGCCAAGAACTCTGTTCAGTCTGGTGAAACGCACTAATTATACATCTTCACACCTTCACCTTGTGCTCTTAGGATGATATACTTGACCAGGGGAAGGAAGACCAATGAAAGTTCTGGAAAATTTTTTGACAGTAAGAAGAAAACAGAGTCGGGTAATACAGGGGGAAGAAGCAAGGACGAGAGAGAAAGAAAAGTGATCAGGAAAGGCGAAGGAGTCTACCTCGATTTAGGCCGCTCTGATGAGTCAGCACCCTGTCAACCTCAGTGGCATTCTCACCATCGTCATTCTGGATAGAAGGAAAGTTTTCCAAGGCCCAAATTAGCCTCGTACCAGTATTAAAGCAGCTTGGTGACAAAATTTGCAACAATTATTCTTTTTTCCATTGGCGCGTCCGCTAAATCTGGAAACCTAAGGTCCCATTCTGAATGAGTGACCTTTAAGTAGTCCCCTTGCTGGGTGCACATCCCTACCACAAAATACCAAAACAGTCTCTGTGAAACCACACACCCACATCCTTCCCCTTGAAAGCTCACGTCCTTCTGGGACCTGCACTACAGCTGCCATGCTAAAAGCTCGAGGGGACTGCGCCCAGGAGCATGAAGACCCTGCTCAGGGCGCTGCCTCTCATAATGAATGTGAGGTGTCTGAATAAAAGGGATATACATCTTCAGGTCCCACCAAAAGTGGTGCCTGTTGACAGCTGGCCATCAGTGATTGATTGAGAATTAATATGGAAATGGAAGGATGAGAAAAATGAGGGCCTATGCTAGAAGCAAGGAGCCAAGGAAAGTGGCTGTGGACCATGAATTAGTTTACTCAATCAGCACCGCGTCATGGGTGATAAGCAACTGGATAAAGGGGAAGGACACACACTCACACAGCATGCCCCGAGAATACACAGAGGAAACCCACCGGGGACACAGGGGCTTGGTGCCATCTGTGGGGTAATACAGGGGGAAGAAGCAAGGATGGGAGAGGTTACATGTGGCACCATGTAATCCTGGCATTACTCCGGTGACTTGTGAAGTTCAAGTTCAAAAGAAAACAAAAGAAGATCAAGAAAACAGGACAGTGGGCGTGGTAGCGGGCCAAGTGCGCTGCCGTGATTCATACTAAGGAAGCAGGAGTATGGGGCATGTGGAGACGCGTTCTGTACTGTAGTAGGGCCTAAAACACCTTTCTTGTCACCTGCAAGGCCCTGCATCAAGGTGACTTACAGCTCCCAAAAGATGCTTGCATTTCAGGAAAAGAGCAGAGATGAGGAAGCACATCACAGCCCCCCTGGCCTCCGCTAGAGGAAGAAGGGGCCCCGGTGCAGCTCTGAGACATCTGGATGACCGGGGACTAGGGCAACCTGGTGACTTGCTACTAGGTGCCCTTCCTCACCTACAAGTAGGATAAGTAATAGTACCATGCCTGTGTCCAGATTCCCAAGGGCAGTGACGGGGAACATTTTAGAGGCAAGTACCCATACTGCAACTTAAAGCCACTTACACATCACAGTGTCAGCACTGCAATTCAGCCTGAATATTGAGGCTTTAGTTTAGAAGAGACAACTCATATATTAACAGCTTTTGTCTTAAAGAAAAATAAATGACACACAAGCCATAGGCTCCCTTCCAGTGCCCTAGGGAGTGGTAGGAAGCTGCCTGGAAAAATAAGATTCTAATGCCAGAGTTTCTGTGATTAACTGAGTCTTCCAGGTTTCCACATCTTACTGGAGGCTGTGAAGGGTGAAGGTTATTTGGTCTGTAGTAGAGATTCTGAGGGATCTCCAAACACCATGTGCACCCCCACTTCTCAGGCACCCCTGAAATGAGAGAGAGGTCAGAGAAGAGCTCTGGTCAGTGCCCTATCGGAAGAAGCAATGAATATCACTTCCAAATTTGCCCATGGAAAGCTCTGCTTGATCTCTATTCTCTCTTACACACAGAGCCCCTGGCTGTGGAGGCCACTTGTTGCAGTGAGTGTAGCTCCAAGATGTGGCAACCAGCTTGAGTCTGGGTTTCCCTGTGGCCATGTGGACCACAGGTTCTCGCCAACTCCTACTGGATGGGCAATGAGAAAGAGAAATAAATCTTTACTGTATCGAGATACTGAGAGACTGCAGTCATCTCTTCTAACAGGTGACTGCTGGGCACCACGAGACGCCTCGCAAGGTCCTTCCCCTCCGGTAAAGTAAGCATTCAGCCTTCCTTTGTACGTTCAATGGATTATATTTCTCTTCTAATTCTCTGCACACATTCCTCTAGAGTGCGGACAGCCGAAACCTAACAGAGATTCTTCAGCCCTTAGGCCCGCCCATCCTTCAGTTAGACCAGTCTGCTCTCAGGACCCCACACTTCACGCCCCTTCTCCCCTGTGCGCCTTTGCTCGCCTTTGCCACCAGGGCCCTGCTCCTGCATGCTACCCGGCTCTTCCTGCCAGACTAGTACTAGCATCACCTTCTGTCTTCTAAGTGACCGTACCTGTTCCGGAGATTCAGGCATACAGACGCGAAAGAAACTTACTATTCCCTGCTGAAACTTTCCCAAGTAGTTCTTCCAGGAAAATAAAGCGAACTACCCACTTGTGTGAAACATGCAAACAAAAACAGTAACATCAAAAGAATAAGAAAAAGGGGGCAAAAGAACTCAAAGGAGGAGACAGATACACATGCACATAAATAGACACAAGCAGACAGATAACGGGTATACGTAAATATGTTTTCCACTTCTGTCCTAAATCCTAACATAGCACTAACCGCCAAAAAATAGCAAAGACAATACAAAGTAACGATTACTCAATGTCAGAATAAAAACAAATGAAAACTTGAATGCTCGAAAGCAAGTGGAAAATGAGTAAGTGACTTAGATTAAAGAAAATTGAGTCATATACTAGAAAGAGGGACAGCCAAGAAACCCAGTTCACATCACAGAACCACTGAAGCTTCAGACACTGATGGAATCAGTACTTCTGAAAGGGAGGTGAAGATACAATTTTTGGAAAACTTGTTTGCCAACTGTGTACGGCTTCAGAATTCCTCCCCACTCAGCCCCAGCATGATACCGTCATTCCCAGTCCCAGAAAAAAAAAAAGACCCCAAGATTCAAACACAGCAGTTTCCCCAAGAAATAGTCCTTACAGTTCATCCTTCAATAAAGTCCACATTTAGTTACCCTTATCCATGCACTGAGGATGTGCTCAGGCTTTTATGAGTCCGGCCCTGAAGTATAAGCAGGGATCCACTGATGAAAACATCAAGGGAAACACTTCATCACCAGAGACATTGATGAAAGAAATAAGTTATGTTAAGACAGAAATGATATAGAAAGAAAGACATTTAAAATATCAGAGAGAGAAAAGAATAATTTCATGCATGAAATAAGAATGGGATACTATTAAACCAAAAGAAAACATTGGGAAAACCAGATATTTTTTTAAAAATTTTCCACAAATGTCAAGTACAGGAGCAAAAAGGAAAATAATCCATGGGAAGAGGAGGAGAAGAAATCTCCCAGAAAGTAGTACTAGAAGATGAAAATGAAAAATAACTATGAAACAGTCAGGGGATACAGGATCTAAATACCAAAACTTCTTTCAAAAAGAAACAGTCTCTCCTACTGACAGAATGGCATGGGGCTGCTAATACACTTTTGTGGTACTCTCAAGAGAGAACCATAGGAAAATGAAAAATACCAACACTCTATTGGCTTTGTACTTTATAAGCACTACACTTAAAGCCACACAATGGGAGAAAAATGTCTTACAACTCCTGAGGAAAAATAGATTTTGAATTAATAATTTTACACCTTAGTAAACTATAATGTTAGCATGAGAACAAAAATATTTTGAAACATACATATGGATGGATGGATAGACAGATGGACAGACAGATAGATAGATAAATAGATAGATAGGTAGATATAGACAGCCACTCTTCCTTTTTCAGAAAGTTATTAAAGGATATGTTCCCATAAAACAATAAGCAAACCAGTACAGGGAAGTTAAGGAACAAGAGCTGAAACTCCTGACACGGGAAGAGACATTCCAGGGTTACATAAGGCGACAGGAACACTAAGCAGAATATCAGCATGGTATTCCTGTGAACCAAGCATAGAAAACAACCAGTCCAAACCGTAGAATGTACAAAACATTCTATGAGGGCTTATTTCTTAACATGAAAAGAATATAATACAGCCTATAAATTTTGAAAAGACTTAGACTGTCAGAGTGTAAGGCTAAAGTATTGGTAGACACATTAAAAACAAACCAAACAGGAAAATAAGTATTATATCCAGGAGAAATAAAAGGTAGCACAGGAAAAGAAAATGTAATTTTAGTACAGTACATGGCTTGACTATGAATACATTTACATATTTATACCAATTTGAATACTAAATTACTTCTTTAAAATCATTACATAACTATATTGAAAGGATTTAGAGAGGAATGCCCACAGATAACACCTAAAACTAAATATCAAGAAGCAACCGTGTAATTATAATTCAGCGTACTTGTTTTAAAGTTACACACATAGAGACCAAACAGATTCACTAACAGAGATAGACATAACCTTTTTTCATATAAAAGCTTCACAGAACTATGTTAGCCTGCTTCTAAACTATATGCATGTTTAATTTTTACAAAAATGTGAGAAAAAAAAGGAAAGCAAAGCAAGATAAATAATGATGATACCTGAAAGGAATGGCAGAGAAAAACAAAAATAATGGAAGAACAAGAGAAAGAAGAGAACAAATGAAGAAAAAAGAAAGAACTGAGAATACTTCAACATATAGACACATACTAGGCTTAAATAACAAGAGAGAACAATCTAGATTCCTTACCATTTCTGTTTTCTGTTGATCTACCTCTAACCCAAAGAAAATATTTTACTGAGAAAACAGGCATTTAAAAAATAATTCTCTTCAATGAAAGATTCTCTAGTCATCTGTGGAAATTGGAAAATATCGCTCTGCAGGAATATTTTATGTGTCCTTAACTCCTTTAAGGTAACAATAGTAAAACAATTTAGCATAGAGACATTTTACACCCCAAAGGGCAAAAAACATAGAAGACAATTTTGCAGTGATAAAATGGCTCATGTTTTATGACTGGGGAAAACAACTTTGTCTCTATGGATTAAACAAACTATTGAAACTCAGAATCTAAAAAACCATAAGGGCACCAGTGTCTACAATTCCGTCTGCTTACCAGGCAGTATGAGGCAAGTAATTAAAATTTGGCTGCCCATGTAATATAGTAACTTTTTATGTAACTTTTTATTCACAAAATTAAAACATTCTGCTTACAGAGAACTTAGTAAGGAGTATACAATGTGAATATAAAACTTAAGACCTAAGCTATCAGCTATTTCTCCTTTCTAGAAAGCTTCCGGTCTCTATCAGTTTTGATGAGAATAATTTTATATATTGCTAAAAACAGCCAAAAGAAGAACTGTCACTTTCACCAGCTTCATTACTGAGGGATCATACGCAGCACTTGTGAGGTCTCTTACTAATGCAGACCCAGTACGAGACAGGGCGGTGAAGAGAAAAGGTCCCGCTAGGTGTGGAGGAACATTCCTACACCAGCTACACTGCTGAGGGTATTGGCCTCGGCATCTTGGTCTAGGACACAAAGGAAGGAGAAATACAGGAACTGAGAACCCTTAACTTCAGGATTTAGTTACAATCACCAGAGGGACCTTGGAGTACTGGGCTACCTCATTCCAAGCGCTAAGGCCTCCAACTCAGAGGGCCTTAGTTTTCAGGGCTTTGCTGAAGGAAATGATGACATAAATAGTGCTGTGCAAGGCACTTTCCAGGGGAAGTTCAGCACAGTGGAATTAGTGAGTTTAACTAATAATTAGTTACTGACACAATAATTAGTTACTGAAACTGGTTAGTTTCACTAATTTAGTTATTACTAAATTATTGGTAGATACATTAAAAATTAACCGAAAAGGAAAATACTAAATTACTGGTAGACACACATTTAGTTAAATTATACTAATGTGTCTACCAACAATTTAGTAAGAACTAGTAATAACTAGTGAAACTAGTTAGTTTCATTAGACTGCATGAAACTGTAGTGGTGAATATATGTCATTATGCAGTTATAAAAACACAGAAAATACAACACAAAAGTGAGCCTTAATGTAAACAATGGACTGTAATCAATAACTATGCATTAGTATTGGTTCGTTGTAACAAATGTGCCCCAAAATACAACAGATTAATAATAATACCCCCTTTCAGAAGTAAAGATGGGGATGGATGGGTAAACAGAGTTCCATCTGCTCAATTATTTCATACATATAAAACTGTACTTTAAAAAAAAAAAAACACCTTCAGCAACTTCTCTCTAGGATTTCCACCCACCTGCTTGTCAATATACCTAGTAATTTTGCTGAGGAGCATACTCACGTGACTATAATCTTGCTAACTACCCCAAATGTGAACTGTGCCATGTTTTAAAGAAATTAATTTAAAATCAGCAACTATTATTTCAAAAAGCTGAAATTTTCAGCCCCTTATTTTTCCATTTCAATGGCCGGGGTAAACAGTATCCACATCACTCAGGTACCTTTTAGAAATGCAACAACTTCAGCCCCACCTCAGTCCTGCAGATCAGCACTGCTGGCTCTGGAACTGGAAGTCTTGGAACAGAGACTACAGCCCTTCCCCCATGCTCCCTCTGGGGCCTCTGACTCAGTAGGTCTATTTTACACAAACTACTGGGTTGCTGCTGCTGGTGGGGCTGGTGCTCCAGGGACAATCTGTACAATCTCTGCCCTCCTTCTTTGGTTATCTTGTAATACAAGCCCATCTCTACCTACCTTTGCTTTCTAAAGCAAAAGGCATCTTCTCAATCAGTTTAATTTTTTGATCGTGCTCAGATCTATCTTAGTAACTTTTTTTTACGGGATTTCCCCATTTTCCCGGTGGGTGGTTTTAGTTCTTTGGAAATTTCTCCCATATGGGTTAGCATTTTGTTTAGTTAGCTATTTAAAAACAACGTGACTTTTTCTCTGCAGAAACTGGGTCATTTAAATTAATTCTTGGATTTATAATACATATAATTAGTTCCAAACAATATACAACTCTATGCTCTATTTGGGAATATCTTGATTACACAAATGTGAAAATAATTGAACAGAATGATGGCTGGGAAAACAGCATTAAAAATCTTCCCCTCCATTTCTGATATTTTTGCCATTAGACTATGAATTGTGTAACACCTCACCAAAGTGCTTGCTGTATCTTTAATGGTTCACCCATAGCTCAGAGTAAAGTCTGAACTATTTGTTGTTCACTGTTGTTATATTCTGTTCCAAGGTTCATAATTTGAAAATCGACTTTAGGGACTTTTTGCTCAGTCTATTAAAATGATTCATGTTGCATTCAACATAAATTGTGCATTCACAGAGGAGGGTGAGAGCTTGTATTCACAGCATAATAACTAAAGTGAATTTTGTACAAGCCGCAGTTTGTGGCAGCGATGTGGTATCATTTGTCTTAATTTTTCTTTGGCATTACATTAGGCGAATGCATTTACATTTCCAGGTATGGCTAACCACTTTAAAAAACTTTGTTTTTACAGCACGAGTAAAGGGGGAATCAAATCTGCATGTTTATGTGATGTAACATCAAATAATGCCGTTTTACTGTCTAGAATATGCGGGGATTTACATTCCATTTACCTGACTTCACAAAGGGAAGTCGGGCTGATATGCAAAGTACATGAAATATTTACCATCAATGGATCATGCAAGGCTTCTACAAGAAAATCTACAGGAAGAGGGGGAGGAGATGAGACCCTTTCCACTATTGCTCTGTTCTGTTTTTCTTTGCAACAGTACTTTCACTGAGATTTCTTAAGTAGATTAATCATTTATATTCTAATACATCTTAAATAAAACTAAATTGCAAATAACTTCAGCCACAACTTTCAGTCACATTTGCAAAACAGAGTAACCATTTAAAATGATAATGTGTTGAGAGGTGTATGATATCTACACATACACATAAGCACATGCAAAACACATACCTCCTGCTCATGAAATATATATCCTGGAGAACTGAAGTGGAGTACCCCTACATTTCCATTAGTGTCACTTAAGATGCATATGTGCTTGTGTATACATGCATGTGCTTCTAGCAGAAGAACTCTGTAAATGCAATATATTGAATTAATTATTTCAGATTGAGGGAGAAGTGAAAAGAATAAATCTTAAATTCTTTGTATCAGTGTATGCTTTTAATAGTCACACTATCAGACCAAAACGGATTACACCTTGTAAATCACAGAATTATAATGCATAACAATAAGGTAATTATTTCTATTTAAACATAAAATGGAAGACTTAAAAATATGACATGTATCATATGAAATGTAAAGTGCTCTTCATGCTACTCACAAAAGCCCGATAAAGAATCTTAGTTGAAAATATTCTTTTTGTGCTGCTTGCACTAAAGTTTTGAGCAAATCATCCTGGTTCGTGATGATATAGTCAAAAACATAAGCACTGCCAATGGAACTTCCCAGCTGGCGTTCCGATTCTATGCCAGCTCTGTGACTCATGACATTCAAACTCTGTGAGCCTCAGTCTCTTCATCCATAAATTGGGACAGCATGCCCTGGACGCCATGAGAATAATGCACATAAAGTTCAGAATGTACACTTCACAGAGCAAAAGGGGCACTCAATAAATGTTAGTTATTCTCATCAATCATCCTGGTTGCCATTGTTATTAAAGCCACACTGAAGGGAATAATTTAGGCAACTTGAGATCATCATGTCCACTCATAATGACACTCAAAAAAGCAATAGTTCATGAGCCACCAAAAGAATTAGTTACCAGCCTACTTACTATGTACTCAGAGTAGACGAGTGGGTGCATTTGTAACCCGTTTTTCTCTAAGGTCCATCTTTTAGCATGTTAGCTCCCCACGCCATTCAGCTTCTACATAAGGAATATGCAATAGCCTGAGACTGCCGAGAAGAAATTACCTGCCCTCAACATTAATGTGCTCATGGTTTACTGGGGTGTTTCTCAAACTTTAACAAGCAAATGAATTGCCTGGAGAGGATATAAGAAATGCAGAAGCAGAGATTCTGAATCAGAAGGTCCATCTGGGACCTGGGAGTCCATCTCCAGCAACCAGGCAATCTGGGACAAGAAATGGCAAACAGGACTTGGGGAGGGGAAGCACACAAGCCAGGATGGGGGCAGGGCAGTGACAGGGGACACCCAGATCATAGCTGTCCCAAGGCACTCAGAGAAGGAAGGCACTCAGGAAATGAGGATGCAGACTTTGCCCGGAAAGGTAAGTAGGAGTCAGGCTCCCAAACAGCCTTTCCATGATATTCTGAATTTCATCTTCCCCTCCTTCCCAGACGGCTGAAGGCAGTCGGCCTATTCATTTTCCCTCTGGAGGCGAGTAACATAACCTCCCTGTGTCTCAGTTTTACCGCAGACCTCTCACAGGCTGTTGGAAGGATTAAATAAAGCAATGCATGAGAGAGCATCTGGCTCAAGGCTGGCACATGTCAGGGACCTCATAAAACACTATTCTTGTGGACAAAGTCCCTGTAATAGGAGATGAGGGATCAGGCTGGTAAAATCCCACCTGATGTCCCCTGTGTCATATATAGTCACTGTGTGCCCAGTTCCCAAGAACCCAGTAAAATAAACAGGGATATGCAGCATTATTATGTGCTGTTGTTTATGGACACAAAGGGTGGGGCAGTAGTGGGATGCAGAGGCTGAGGAACAGTGTTTGAGTGCTGGGGGTGGAGTCCTTATGAATGAATGAAAGTTCCTCTCATAGGACAGACCAGTAGTGCACCTGCCGACCCTTCTACTCTCCAGATCGAATTAAGGTAGCAAAAGGCCCTCAGCAGAAGTCCAGCAGAGGCCAATGCCATGCCCTTAAGACTTCCCATCCTCCAGAATCAAGAGCCAAACTGAGCCTCCTTCTTTATAAAGTACTCAGTCTCGGACATTCTCTTATAGCAACAGGAAGCAGACTAAGATACTTATTTTACATAAGAGTAATCACAGGGATGTGTCCACCTGTGTCTGGCCCACCCTCAAATCTATACCTTTGTGCATTAAATTTAGAACAAAAAGAAAAAACAAAACTTAGTGATAGCATGAAAATGGTTGCCAAAGAATTTCATCTCTTTAGAAACTAAAAAGTAAGACACTGTCATAACACTTTCTGTCTTAGCATATAATTAAGTTATTGCCTGTTTTATTTGAGGGAGGACAGACTGTAAGCTGCATAACATACACAAATAACAAAATAAATATGCTAAGATTGCCTTAACCCTTATCATTTATTTTAGAAAAGATGACATGACTCTTAGCTAAAAACAAAAAATTGCCAGTCTCTATTTAGTAACAAATTTAAAAAGCTCAAAGTGTAAAACATCCTCAATGATGAATTCTATGAAGTATTTTATTTGCAATAAAAATGGCCTTCCAAATCACAAGCATGGACCTGAATCAAGCCTATTCAGGAATTGTAGGTGTTAAACATAATACAGACCATGGGAGAAAATCTATATTTTAATCTTTTTGGGGGGCAGAAACAAATTATCTTATTTACTACATGAATGATTTCCTCAATTTAACGCCAATCTTTAGCATAAACTTCCACCTGTCTGAATAAACAGGCTGCACCAGAGAAGATTAGATTATTTATATTATGAGGTAGTGTTTAAGAATAAAGTGGAGAGATTACTTCACCTATATTGAAAAGAAGAGTAACATGCATATCATCTCAGGTTACAAAAACCTAATTTTGTTTTCTTCTGTTTCCAACAGGAAGTTTAGGGAGTACACATGAGCTAGTAAATTAAATTCCTCTGTGAGCGTGAGTGAAAGTAGGAAGAATAATATTTAAACTTCACTGACATGTTCAGAAAAGCACAGCCACGCTCAATGTCTAAGGACGCTGCTTCAACTCTGTCTTCACACTTAGGACACAAAGCAGAACATCTTATGATTAGTGAAACTGTCTTTCAAATGACACCAAGATAGGACATTTCATATAGTGCTCTGACTTGCTAGAAATCAGCTAATTGTGGATATGTGTGTGTGTGTGTGTGTATAATGATAAATAATAAATGATAAATGTATCATTTTGATTATTTTAGGTATACAGACCACAGGCAATAAGTACATTCAGACAGTTATTGGTTTTTATCAAGTTGAATCAACAAAGTAGATATGTATTATTAAGCAATAGCTTCCACTGTTAAAGCATGTTTTTAAATGCCAAGTTAGCATTAGGGTACAAATCTACTACAAACTTACTACAGAAAAAGAAGGAAGACACCTCCTTGTGTAAGCGCTGGCTACTATGGCCCGGGAAACAGTAAAGGGCTTTGGCGTGTGATGCTCTCTTTCCGGCACTGTACACAGGAAAATGCTCCTCTGTTCACATGCGTGCCTCTGGGGACGCTGTGAAGTACCACAGAATACCCCAAAGCCCCTGCCACTGGGTCTCATGTGCCACCGTCACATACATCCCTGAAAACAACAAAGATGGGTCACACTGCCACAAAGCCTCAAGAGCTAATTTTGCTTTGTTCCAGCCCGTTGGTGACACAGGATCATCAAAAACAGAAATGTCACTCATCCCGGAAGCTTGCAGGTGGGGTTCCAAGCCAAGAAACACAGCGTGGTTTCTGTGCTCTCACTGTTCCCTGCTTCTCTCAGAAGGCCCTTTAGATCCCCAAATGCATGCAGATAAGAACCCGAGGGACCTGAGAAGTATGGAGGAAATTCCACTCTCTCCTGGCAAGCAAACCAGATGCTCTGTCCACCATGCCCTGAGGAGGTAATCTCACTTTCACTGTTTCTTATGATAATTGAAAATATGTCAGCAAAGGGCAACTGCCTACAGTTTAGAGTAGGGAGGACCTGGAGGTGCTCGTGGGGGCAGGGGTAGCCCAGCTTCAGCTGGCCGGCTGTCAACACCCCAGTCACTCCTGCTTTATCAGAAGGGCAGTTTTGTTCTCACTAGTAACATCACAGCAATAACACCAGATTCACCTAATTTCCTCATTTGATCTGATTTCGGTATCTTATTTTCCTTTGAACCTGTGACGCTGAGCATAGCAGGTTTCCAATAAACGAGCATTCCATGAGGGAAGTGCTACACCAGTACCAGTATAGGATCACTATTTCTGTTATCAGCACATCATCACCTCATTCACCACCAGTCTGCAGAAGAGTGAAAATTAAACAATTTGCCCGAGGCTACAGAGATAAAGGCCTGTGATCCTTTATACCTAAAACTTAAGTATGTCTTAGAGGATTCCACCAATTTTATGTTTAAGAAGGCCATGATAAATCTTCATCCATGTACGAGGAACACTCCCCCACCCATGAGGAGTGACCCACGCCCAAGCACCACACACATTAATATTTGCACAGGGAAATGAATCAGAAGCCACATAAAATAGGTAACCGCAGAAAATTAATATAGTAAACACGACCACACTCATTCCAACTCACATCTGCTGCCATGTGAGTTTGCCAAAACTTAAGGAACATCTTCGTTTTTGAAGGTTTGGGGTTTTCCAAACTGCCAAGAAGAAAATATGGACCTTAATAAATCAGGACTCACACCAGTTTTGCTTTGCTGTCAAAGTCTGTCTCCTTGAAAGTGAGTTCTGAGGGTTTTCAGAGCTTGTTGGGGCCCCCTTTGCCAAGAACACCTTTAGATGAAATAATGTGGCCACAGCCAGACATGGTGGCACATGCTTGTAATCCCAGCATTTAGGAGGCTGAGATAAGAGGATCATTGCAAGTTTGAGGCCAGCCTGGGCTACAAAGTGAGCTCAAGACCCGCCTGAACTGCATAGTGAGACCCTGTCTCAAAAAGCAGAACAACAACAACGAGATAATGTGGCCACAGTCAGGAGGTCTGAAGAAGATTTCTTCTTTGTTCTTGCTGTTCAGAAAATAGTGTCCCCACCGGAGAGACCAAAGAGCAGTCATTAAGTTAAAAAGGAGGAGGAGGAGGAAGAGGAGAAGGAGGACGGGGAGAGAAGATCATGGAAGCCTCACATCTTATCAAAGAGAGAATTCCCAGTGGGATCCCGCTAGGAGAGGGTAACAACAGCCCAGCAATGGGAAAGACGTCATGACTTGTACTTGCCGAGGCCCCCTGTTCTCCAAGCACAGCCGGGTTGTGTTCTCACTGACTCTCCTGTGCTGCCCCTTGATGACATTCTCTCCTCCCACACAGCAGCTGCTGGGCACACACTGCCCTTGGAAGCTGCCCCAGACCCCAAACTGGGAAGGTTCAGGACAAAACGGGGAGTGCTGGCCTTGAAAGCCCACAGGCTTCACACTCCCATCCGACTTTTAAGGACACTGGCTCAAACAAATCAAGCAGCCTGTCATATGATGACAGAGTGATTTCTTTCCGAACCTGACATATTCATTTATCATCTTTCATAAGACAGACCTGGACTATAATTTAGTTCCATTGCTGCTGCTTAAATGAACTCTGGGTTTGGATGGGCTCTGCCAGATTCTTGGACATGGGGTCACTTAGGGACTCGCTGTCACGAGGTCAGGATTTGAGACTTCACAGGGGGCCTTGGGGGGCAGTGCCCAGTGCTGTGCTGGGGACCCAGGAGACCAAGGATGACTGTGAAGTGATAAGGCTGATGATGCACCTTCTGCATCAGTGTGAAGAAGCAAGATAAATTTAGTTTAAAAAAGTAAAATATGTAGACATGTTTACTTGGTTTCACCATGGTGGGAAAGTTCAACATTCCACATGGGCTAAAAAAAAAAGGAGCATTTTTGGAAAGAGACATTTTTAAAATAAGTGTGCTTTGAAAATAAAAGTTATACCTGCATTTTAAATATATAGTGCATTTAATTTTCTAATTGAGACAATTAAGTCCATATCAGTAATGAGCAAAACTACAGAGAAATCTTGATATTAATGATAAAAAAGAAAATATACATTATGAATTAAACATGTGCTGTGTGCTATACGGTGCACTTTATTTTGTTTTTCACCAATACAACAACTCTCTGAATTGGAGGGAAGAAAACTAGGTCAGAAGGGTTGAGTAACCTGCCCAAAGATGCACAGAAAATGGTAGTGAGGCCAGGACTCTGATATTTGTATCCCTTCACAAAGCCAAGCATGTTGTGCGTGACCAGAGCACTCTGCTACCTATGTCTCCAAGTGAATGATTACAACATGGATTTTCATAGAAAAGTAATGACAGAGGTGGCAGCATATAAAAAGAAGATAGACTGCACCAAGCTGGCACTCTGTTCGTAGTCTTGAAGTTTCAGTTCTGCAAGTGCACACCCCACATAAAGCCTAACGACAGCACCAGGGGGCTCTGCCCTCCCGTTAAGAGTGCCCACAGCTCAGGTGTCTGTTGCCATGCAGCTGTGTCATCTGAGTTTCCTTGCTCCTCAGCACAATAGTAAGAATTCACATTCCCAGTGAGAAGCTGTGGGGGTCCTCGATTTCTACAGAAAAGCTGAAAGTTTAGAGGCAGACAGGGATCCCAATCGTACCTCCTCCCTCCTTCTCCAAACAGAGCTGAGCATCTCCCTGAGCATTTCTTTCCTGGGCTGGGAATGTTGAGCACTGCCAACTCAAGGGCGCTGTGAGGATGAAATGATATTGTCTGTGCCAAGCACCTGCTTAAGGGCCCACAGGAGGCATTCAGTGCAGGCTTTTTGGTTTGATTCATTATTTTCCTAATCACCGTCATCATCGTCCAAGCTATCAATGACTGTTTGAGTTCAGGTGCAAAAGCAAACAAACCACCAACTCCTAACCCTCTGTTCCAGGGTGAGGGACTTGCTTCCTTCCCTGAAAGGCTAATACATCAGCAGTCACTCAGGTTACAGTTCCATGAAAAACACACGGTGACAAAAGCCCCTCGCAGCAATCTCCAAGAAGGAGAAATAAATTAATCAAGCTGCCAAACGGAGAAGGCCGGGTTGACCTCCTTCTGATCTCATTACTTCTCTATTACCCTTTTGAAAAACATCCTCTTACAGAGATCACTAATTGAAGATTATGTGGAGGGAAATCGCACCTCTCCATCACGGTGGTAACTTTTCCTCATTTGTCATTCTAATAATTCACTTCTTTTCTTTTCTGAAGAGACAGAGACACTAATGGACTATCATCAGTTAAAAAGGCAATTTTTCCATTTAATTGCACTCATTAAATACTGCAATAGAACAATTGGAAAAGTAATATTCTCAATATTTAATCATAGTATAGGAATAATGAAACATTGCTTCAAAATAAATCTCAAAATATTTATAAAGTCAGGAAAGAGCTGTTTTAACAACACCTGTGATCAGGAGCGACATATTTAAAATTAGACATGTGATTTGTCATTTCTCCTGATTAGAGCTTGTAAACATTTATGTTGCAAAGGAAAGGATTCACACGGGCCAGTTACCTACTGCGAATAGTTGGTCCTAGCTTTAATGACTACTCTGGTCCTGTGTCCAAACCACTCTCACCCTGTTAGAAACTCTGAGCTCTTACCCACCCAGCATCCCAGTAGAGCTACAGAATCTGCCAAATGGGTGTACCCTGAGAGGCTTTTAGAAAGCAAAGACTACTGCATTTGCATGCCATATGTTATGGTTGATACATTATGTCAACTTGAGGAGTCTAGCACCTTGGCTAAATGACTCAACAGTTCTACATCCTGGGGTGAAAAGGACATGCCCTTTTGGCTCTAGGATGTTTTTTGATATTCATCCTGAGCCTGTGCAAGAGGAGGGCACTGAGATGGTATGGGTGTGAGCATGGTCAGGTAGCCAGCACACAATGTAAGGAAGGAAAAGAGGCTTACTCCTCTCCCCATTTTTGTTCTTACTGTTCTTCCTGCCACCATGAACTATTGCCCTCTGCCATGTGCCACTCTACCTTGGAGCTAGCCAAGTATGGACTGAACCTTCCAGAAACTGTAAGCTAAATAAACCTTTCCTTCCTTAGTTTTGGGCATCAGGTATTTTGTCTGAACAATGAGAGAAAAGTAACTAAGACATCAGATAATTCACTTATTTAAAATGTGCAATTCAATGGTTTTTGGTTCGTTTACAGAGTCATGCAACTATCACCACAGTCAACTGCAAAATCTTTTTTTGTTACCTTTTACCTATTTCCTTACTATCTCCCTATTAATTCTCTCATTTCCAAGCAATCATTAATCTTTCCGTCTCTAAAAATTCCCCTCCTTTGGACATGGCATGTGAAAGGAATCATACAATGTGTAGTCTCTTGTACTGGCTTCTTTTGCTTTGAGTGTTTATGAGGTCTATCCACACTGCAGCATGTATCACTGCCTCACTTCTATCATGATTGCAGAATATTCTATTACATGGACACACTACACCTTACTTACCCATTAGCCCACCGATGGACATTTGGCTTGTTTCTGCCTTTTGGCTATCATAAATAATTCAGCTATAACATTTATGGACACATTTTTGTGCATGTGTTCATTTCTGTTCAATATATATCTAGGAATGGAAGAGTCAATCTATACGGTAACTCTAGCCTTAATCATTTGCAGAATTGTTGGATTGTTTTCCAAAATGGCTACAGCATTTCACAGTCCCACTAGCAATGTATGGGGTTTCTAGCTTCTCCATGTCCTCAGCAACACTTCCTGTTGTAAGTTTGCACATCCATGTCCCAACACCAAGAAAAGCAATAATCAAGACCACGGAAATGCAAGTACCCAAGCTCATTTTCTAGATGGGAAAACCTAGTTCTTTGACTTGAGGGGGCCTTGTGGTTCAAGTGGGAAAGGCCAGGCCTTTGGGATTGAGCAGAGGCTCAAATCCTGTCCTTGCCACTTCCTAGTTCACTATAACTTTGAGTGAGTCATTTAATATAGCTGAGCTCTACTTTCTCTTGTCTATACTACCGAGGAATAGCCTTAGATGGGAAAGTGAATGTTGAAGGAGGAAAATGTGTCCCAAGATGCCCAGGAAAGTGCTCAGCACCCAGTAAGAGCTGCCTGTGACCACTACTCAGTCTTCACCACACTGGGACTCTGGCCAGGCCTCTGGAACTCTGGGAGAGCAATCCACGAGTTTTCATTCAACAGTAGACCTTCCAAGCTATATAACAAGTAAATCATATTGAGGAGAAGAAAAAGAAAACATATATTGAGGTAACCAATTACATGCAAGTATATGTATCAAAGAATATTCTGAACAGGGAGGTGAAGAACCCATTTTCGCTGTTCTTCCAATGTTCTGCATGAGCAGGCAAGTCCACATGCTCACAGCCACATGGCAGGCATGACCCACCATGAGGACAACCAACCCTTTCTCAGTGGGCTCCTCCTTTACTTCTCACTGTCTGTTGTGTCCAACCCTAGTAGCCTATCATGTCCAACCAAGCTCAAAAAGGAAAGAAGAGCCAGATGTGGTGGTGCACACCTTGTAACTCAGCAATCTGGGAGGCTGAGGAAGGAGAATCACAAGCTTCAGGTCAGCCTGGTGACTCAGACAGAACATGTCTAAAACTCGTAAACATTTTTTAAAAGGCTGGGGATGTAGCTCAGTGAAAATGCCCTAATAGGATCCCTGCTACAGAGAGGAGGGTAGAGGAAGAGAGAAAAAGAGGGAGGGGCGGAAAGAGAGAGAAAGCACTGGGTCTTCAGACAACACTGCATTATTAAGTAAAGCCTTGTGTCCCTAATGTTCATATCTCTGCTACTAGGAGAAGATTCTAAAGCCATCCTGTTTCATTCTCTAAAGTACAAATACCACGCAGCACCAGGTCCAGCTTTTACATAGTACACTCACATAGTAGGTACTCAGTAAATCTGTGCTGAGTAAATGCATGGGGGAAAGAATGAATCTACACTATGCCTAATGCCAGTCAAGTGTTTAATATCCTCCCAGCCACCACCATCATTTCCTTCAATGTACACTAAGTGATTTAAAAAAATAAACACCTCCAGGATAAGCAAACTAGACCGTAAGCATTAAAACAAATCCTGCAGCCTCCCCTGTGCACCAGACCGCCTCTCTGAAGACTTTCCTGAGCAGACTTTCTGAAGCAGCCTGTTCCTGAAAACTTGACTCCAACTCTTAATGTCTCTTTCTGCTTCCCTGTAAAAGACATAGACGAGCTGTGGTGCTTCACCCTACCCGACACACTGCCACTTCCTGCATGACCTGTGAGCTAAGGAGGGTTTTAACACTTTCAGAAGGCTGAAAAGAAATCGAAAGAACAACAATTAGTGGTATACAAAAGGTATATGAAATTGAAGTTTGAGTCTATACAATGTTGGGGGTTTTGCTTGTTTTCGGTTTTTGTTTTTGTTGTTTTTGTTTTTAAAAACAAACATAGGATCTCGCTATGTAATTCAGGCTGTAAACTCACCATGAAGTCTAGGCTATCCTTGAATTCACGATGATCCTTCTGCTTTATCCTCCCAAGCACTGGGATTACAGGTGTGTGCCGCCATGCCCTCCTGTTTTTTCAATTTTTATAGAAATGCTACCAGGCTCATTGATGTACACATTGTCCACAGCTGCTTACACACTATACAGTGACCAGACCATGACACACAGTCCATGTGCCACCATAATGGCACACTGGCTGCAACAGAACCTACACTGCAAAGCCTCAAACTCGCCCTGTCTGCCCTATTTCAGAAAAAAATGTTTGTCAGCCCTGGCTCCAGACTAGCTTTGTTTGCAACTATAGAAGCAAAGTCATCATGAGAGGTAGCAACATCCAAACATGAAGACTTATTCAGTACTAGCTGGGTGTGAATCCTGTCTCCAACATTCCCTGACTTCATGACACTGTAGGCTTGTAGCAGAACCTCTTTAAAAGCCAGCCTTTTCCCAGTAGGTGCGGTACGCGATATCCGTGTCACTCAGTTGTTGTTAAGTTTGGAAAGGGATAAATACAACAGCCCTTGACATGGATCCAATCAGCACTGCATAAGTGCTAGCCATCACTGTTACACACAACTCCTTTAAAGAAGAAAGAACTTTAGAAATCTATAACAACATGTTACAAAGCAAGTCAAAATCAAAATGTCATTTTTCCCCTAATGTTGGCTAATACACAAAAGGTTTAGAAGATGATTTAAAAAAAAAAAAAACAATAGAACAAGCTATATAATCAGCATAAAACAAATGCAGATGGATTTGGCTTGTTTGCCAGTTTACATGGTTCGTCCTTGGCTTCCTACAATAACCCCATCCCCACCCCCACCCCTAACCCCGCCCCTGGCAGGGCAAGTGCAAAATAAATACACAATCATCTCATATAGACACAAAAAAATTGAAACCACTTGGCATTTTGCAAAATTTAAAGCCAAATGTTCAGGCAAGACATTTACGGTTGTCCATTTCAGATGCCGTCTTGATGGGATGATGTGAACTTTTGTCCCATCCAAACCTGTCTCGGTGGGTCTGTCACTTGCAATACATCCAGTGAACACAAAAGAAATCCAAGTGCGTGTAAGAGCTAATGCCACTAAGCCAGAATTATACACCTTCTCACCCACCTCTCCCCAACCTCCAGATGCCTGTGTTGACAACTGTGGTTCACACATGGAAACACAAACAGACGACAGGCATGAACCAAGAGGCCCCACTGAGATATGTGCATGTGCATGTGTGAAGGTGCCCAGGGTGGCTTCTCACTTCGGACTTCATCACTCTTAACTACTGCACCATGTAGTTTCCTATAATTTACTTTTCTGTGCACTCCATGTACCACTCAAGAAAATGACAGAGCAATCAGATAACACATAAATTTCAGCCTCATGTCTCCATTCCCTGTTAGGACATCCTTAAAAGGACTCTGGATTCAGTCTTAAAGACCCACAAATATTAGACAGGGATGCTAGGAGCTACCTACAGATAGATTTCATTTCCAGTCTGCATAAACCTTCCAATGATGCTAACTCTCTCCAGCCTTCACTTAATTTTCTTTTAAAAAGAAGTCACTGTGAGCAGCTTCTTATCCCTAAACTGAAGAAAACAGGGAGCTGAGGCTCGGTATGTGCTATGCGGTCTCTAAAATTCTTCTAGAGATACGTATTTTCAATTAAGACTTAGAGATTTTCAACAGAAATTTTAAGTGCCAAACTTTCCCTACACTTTGGAAAACACTAACAGGCTTAGGCATTCTGCAAATTTCCACAGTGTTGAACATTAGCATTCTCGTGTTCCATCTGTGAAGCTACTGGCTAAGGTGTGAATACATTATAAATAGAATAAAGCTACAAACAATGTAGACTCTGATGGTAAATTAACCTAAAATCCTTAGCAGTCTGGCACTCCCACCAAGACAACAGCTCCAGACAATATAAAGCTATTTTCATTTTCTGGGACCACATTGTGGCTTCAGCTAAAGACACAGACCTGACTTTAGTACACAAAGGACAACATCACATTTTTCTAAGAATACTGTTTTTTTCTTCTGTTAGATGAGGTATACCATATCCTGCAAAACAGCTGGATCATTTGTTAACAACCCAAAGAACCAGATGGTTAGGAACATCTAGATGCTTGAAAACATCTGGGTATTTCATTTTTCATCCAGATGTTTGGCTTCCCCTAGGTGCTGCCTGCTATCTTTGGTTGAATAATCCTAAAAAAGCATTTGGGCAAGAAGTAACTAAGTTTGCTTCATCAATTCATTTTCAAGATACTCATATTTGGCAAAGGAAGCCCATGTAGTTGGGGGATAATACAGCACTGGGATTTATTCTGTGAGTATGAATGAACGAAACTATTTCAGGAAAAAGCTGGGAAGTAAAAAGCAAATGCAACATTGCTCACTATGCAAGTGAGGTAGTCATGTTAAACTGAGTACTTGGAGCTCATAGAAACATAACTATCCCCAGACACCAACCAAATCAGTACCAGGTTAGTATGACAGCCCAAACACAAGGTGATAACAAGTAAGCTGGTTGAGTGAAGTCAAGCAGAACTGTCTCTGATTCATGCATACTCTTTCCCTTAAAAATTCAGGTGTAATTGAATGAATGAATGAACGAATGAATGAAAACCATCATTCATTCAAGACTTACTACGCGCTTCTACTATCTGTTTGGCTATATCCCTGAAGCTGAGACATGGACAGGGTACAATAAGTAAAGTTCCTGCCCACATGAAGTTTGTAGGTTGCCTGGGGAAACAGGGAGTGAACAAATATTCTCATCCAAACAGAACATTTCCATATATCATGGTAAGTGCAGTGAAATGAAGATAAAACATAGAATTAATGATTACATTGGGAGGAAGGCTCCAGAATCTAGAGGCAGTCACTTTCCCTGGTTCATAACCACCTACCTCCTCACTCAGCCCACAAAAAAAGAACTTTATGTTGGACTCCTCACACTGCATCTCTATGTTTGCCTCCTGTGACACCTCTCCCATTTATAAGAGGCCTTAGTTACATTGCGAGCACCCAGATAATACCAGATAATCTTGCATCTGAAAACTTACCATGTTCCATGTAAAAAGCACACTCTCTGGTTCCAGAGATTAGGAAGCAGACATCTTTCAGGGAAGGCAACATTATTCTATCTACCATGCATTCACTTTGTACTAATATAAATTTCCTGATTATGATATTGTATTATATAGGGATAGTCACTGAAGAAAACTGGGTGAAGGGTACAGAGATCCTGCTTGTGTGATTTTTGAAACTTCCTAAGAATCTATAATTATATTACAATAAAAAATTTAGTTTGTTTATTTTTTATTTTTGCAGCGCTAAGGATCAAACCCAGGACCTCATGCATGCTAGGCAAATGCTCTACCACTGAGTTATATATCCAGTCCTAAATAGTTTTTTTTTAATAATTTTTTAAATAATAAAAGGCCATATGTCACTGATCAATCCAGTTCAAAACATTTTGTACTCATTATCCGATTCCATCTCCACCACAGCCCTAAATTTGCTATTATTCCCAGTCTACAGATGAGAACTCTAAAGCAAAGAGAGGTTTTATGAATTTATCTAAGGTCACTTTCCTCCAAATAGTGTGTATCAAAAGGCTGTGTTCCTCACATTTGTTTATTTTTGATGGACTCAAATTTAATTAACAAGCCATAAATCAGGAAGTACAGGAGGGCAGATTAATGTGTATTATCATCACACATACACACAAGAAGAGAATGACCTTAGGTAACCCCTATGGGGCTATTTGGATAGGGAGTGATGTGGAGCTTTTGTAAAACTTCTCAAGTACCTTTCTCTATGGGAATGGAGTCTGTTATTTACCAGATAATATGTAGAGCAGTGAGGCAGTAGATACTCATGATCTTTCTTTCCTTTCCATTTTTTCCCAACTGCATGCATTGACTCAAGAGCAGATCAGGCTACACACTGTAATCTTTGAAAAGTGTCTTCTGGGTATGTGCATAAAGCACAGACATATGAGAACTTGCTCATTTCAAGATCTTCACCTCAGAACCATGGATATTCGACCTAATTCTCTTATAAGAACCTAAATGTAGAGTTGAATCACAGGAGGAATGAGAGAAGATTCAGCTATCCCAAGGGCAGCACCATGAAAGATGGATCCATGAGTTCCTGGCCACGGCACAAGGAAGGAAGTTATATGCCTACAGTGACAGAGCTTGACAAGCACTGAGGTCTGCACACCAAGCCTGGCCCAGTCTCTCTGGAAAATAAGTCACAGTGTGGCTGAGTGTCTACTACAGCCATAAAAGTCACAGCAGACACACTCATATTTTCCTTCCCCTTAAGTTATCCAGTCTTTGCTGTTGCTTGCAACCAAAAACCCTAAGATATTTCTTCCACCTATACCAGAAAGCTGAAAATTGCCCTAGAATTTATGACTCATCCCTCATTCCTCTGCTACCATTCACATCAAAACCAAAACTCTTTCAGTAATTCTTACACACACGAGCGCGTGCGCACGCTGCTTCTAGATTGCCACAGCCACTCAATTACTGCTGCCCTCTGGGAAGCAGAGATCAAGCACATGCTAGCCTCTAACTCTGAATGTGAGGAACGTCGTTGTTTTAACTCAAAAGGAAAGTGACTCACATCCCTCTGTATTTTCTAAAGGGATATTGTTAGAACCAATTTCTACTCCTGGATCTCCAGAGTAGAAGCAGGCAACAGTCCAAACATTACATACCCTTTTCAGCAGCCATACGAAAAAAGTCGCTACCACTTTACTTTTTATACTGAGGCCGAGGAAAGAACATGCAAAGCTAATGCATGAGGGGATTAGCAATGTCTTCCGAAAAAGAAATAGAAGATGTTTATGGGGAGTGAAAATGAATGATAATAGCCTCACTGTCCACTCTGATTTCCTCGTGGTTCAACTAAGTCCCTGCATGTCATAAACACAGAAGGGGGAATAAAATGGTCTCATAAGTCAAGGTAAGGATACCGAAGAGAGTGGATGGTAAGGTAAGTCTCCAGTGCTTCAAGAGGCAGAGAGCAGACTTCTAGAACTGAGAGGTGGGCAGCTTCAGAGAGAGGAAACCATGGATTCCTCCCACCTCAAAAATGTGGAGGCACATGCATATGCACACACACATGAATACATGCACACACCCTGCTTCCAGTTCTGGGAATGGTGGCAAATGGCTCTCCTCTCTACATTATCCTATCAGCTCCTTTCCTAGGCTTTCTCCACCTCAGCACGACTGACACTTTGGGTCAGATAACTCTAGCATGGGAGCTGTCCTAAACAGTGGAGGATGTTTCATAGCATTTACCTGAAACATGCCAGCAGCCTCTCTCCACCACACTGGAACAAGCAAAAGTGTTTCCCGATATCTGGCAAGTGTCCACTGGGAGACAAAACACTTCTTTACCTGAACAAAGGACGTGTGCACGGGCATATATACACCCACGTTTCTTCGCCTGCTCACCCCATTCTTCATTTAGCTGACTTCTATTTATCCTTTCAGATTAAAACTAGAAATAACTTTCATTTACAACCTCCCCCTCATCTCTCCCATCCTTCTCCAGGACCCCAGTGTCCTGGGCTACTAGAGCCCTTGCTGCAACCGTCGTCTACTTGCACGCTTGCCTACCTCCGCCTCCAAATTCTAGCTCCCTTGCAGGCAAGGAGGACGTTTATTTCCTCTGTGTCAACCAATGCTCGGCAGAGAGTACAGAACATATTAAATGTTCAATAAATTCTGAACATATTAGATGTTCAATAAATCCATTTTGAGAAATGGGTAATGAGTGAATAAAGACAGACAGTGATTCCATCAGGGGGAATGTCCCAGTATAGAGGATTAGCATGATTGAGTAGGATAATTCTATACCTTTACAAGCAGTAATAGAAAGTATTACAGCTAGAGATCTACCACCTCTGAAGAAACACACAAAAGATACATTATCACCATCTTGCAAGAAAATAATCTTTTAAATTATAAAGGCAACAAAGCAGAGAAAACAGCACAGAAATTTTTTAAAGAGCCAGTTGCTAGGTAAGAAAACTGAGGCTCAAAAAGGTTAAAAATGTTGCCTAAGGTCATGAAATGGAGACCCAAAAGAGATGGGGACCTGAAGCTGGGCCTTGAGTTTTAAGTCCAAAGCTGTCTTCCTTCTACCACCCAACTGGGGAAATAATGCTTCAGTGGGGCAAGAGCTGTCCATGGTAATAAGTTAGGCCACAGAAAATTTTTTAAGTAAAAGACCATGAGGGTGTCTTGTCAAGATGTTGATAAATATGTGACAAGAAAGGCACTCTGTGTCTTTGCTGGTGAAAGGAAAAAATAGTTACAGTCCTCCCAAAAGGGAATGTGACAGTACACATCAGAAGACCTTAACCCTTTGAACTAGCTATTCCACTTCAAGGAATTTAGCATATCAAGTCCATTCAGACTTAAAACAACAACAAACAAAGAATCTTCTGTACACATGTGGGGACACCATTCACAGCATATAACCACAAAACAAAACAAATCTGCTAAATATTCAACAATAGGTGACTGGCTAAATACCTAATACCTTACCTTCCAAAATGGTAATAGCAAGGAATGTGTAAATCAGGAAGAAATGCTTGGTTAGATTACAGAGGATTCAAATGTTTTATAAATACACTATTGAGTAAATAATGCACAACAGCCATACCATCCTGAATGTGATGGTCTCTTCTGATTAACTTGGACACAGGCATACAATGGAATACACTGCAGCTGCGAGGATGAGTTATCTGCCTCCATGCACAACAAACTTAAGTTTCATAAAGGTGATAGTGAGAAAAAGAACTCAGATGCAGAACAACATCTATTACATGAATTGATTTAAATAACGTAGAAAGATGGGTGACAGGGTGAAACCAACTGCTGCCGTCCGAAGTCAGGACAGCGGTCCCCCAGGAGGGGCTGGGGGAGGATGTGGGGATGAGGGCAAAAGGCACTTCTGGATCCTGTGTTCCTTCTTGATCTTGCTGCTGTTTTCCCAGTGAGCTCAGTGTATCACCAACTGTCCAACCAGCAGGAAGAACTGGTTACCTCCCTTTCCAGCACGTGTGTTAATTTCACAAGCACTTGAAAAACACAATCACAATTCAACAGACACAAGAGGCTGCCTCTGGGAGTTAGGAAAAAATAAACACAGACTAGTGCTGGGACCATGGCAATTATGCTGTTATCATTTTACTCTAGTTTTTCCAAATAATTCAATAATAAGCATTTTTAAGGGGTGGCTGTTTGCAGCACTTACAGCAAACAGAACACTTGGCAGGATCTCCTGAGCGTATCAGTCATGTTTGAAGGCGTGTGTGTGTGTGTGTGTGTGTGTGTGTGTGTGTGTGAGACTTTCTGTACAAAGGATGCTATAAAACTAAACTCAGGTTTCAAAAACTGAATTCTACGTAAAAAACAAAAGGACAGGGTTAGTGAATCAGTGAGGTTACATGAATTAAAGTTGCAAGTAAAATGAGGGCTGCTAATCAGCTGACCTTAGAGATTACCCTTGATACCTTGCATGGCCCAATGTATTCAAAGGGTTCTTTAATAAGGTAGGAGGACAAGACAGAGGGAGAGAAGAGAACCAGGTCAGCCCCAGTGACACCAGCTTGAAGATGGACCCATGAGCCAAGGAGTGTTGATGCTGTCTATAAATCTCAAAAGACAAGCAAAGATCCTATCTGGGAGCCCCCAGGAGGAATCAGCCCTGCTACCACCTTGATTTTTCCTCAGTGAGGCCTGTGTTGGACTTCTGTGCTCCAGAACTATAAGAATATTAACCTGTGCTTTTTAAAGTCACTAAGGGCAAAGTAATTTCTTATGGCAGCCATAGAAAACCAATACCCCTGACCACTTTTAAAAATAATTTTTATTCCACAAGAAATATATGAACATGTTCACCCCTTCCAAAAATATTGAAGAATTATAAACCAGACTGAAATCCTCCCCTTGACTCTCCTTCCTGGCCCCTCACCTCACTCCTCCGGCCTCCTACAGGCAGAAGCGCTATAAATAAGCTTGGTGTGCACTCTGCCTCCTCATCTGCATTTCTCCACATATCCACACACATGTCGCTCTGCTCAGTAGCTCTCTAAGCATTGCCAGGCATGAAACAGTTAACATCTTTCTCCCAGGAAAGAAAAGAGCTCAAAAGCCCAGAACTGCAGTGGAGCTGGCTTGTGCACTGTCTCTGCTCCTGGGATGAAGGCAGTGACAGCTGAGGACCTTCTAGCACACCTGCCGTCTCCCCCCAGTGATAAATCCTCCTTCTGGAGCTTGTGGTAGGAACAGAATTCTCCAACCTTTAATCTGCTAAGTACGCACTGCTCAGAAGATCAAGAAAGGAATTTGTTTATACACACTGGGCCTTGTATTACCGCTCCCCCGCCCCCGCAAAAAAAAAAAAAAAAAAACCTAGGATGCACAGGAAGGGAATGTAATCAATAGCAAAACAACCAGTCCAGTCACACTTTGCAAGTAAGATGGAATAACTGCCTGCACAGCTGCCAGAAACTGCTAAAATCACACCCTCCCTTTTTTTTTTGAATGTTCAAGATGCCTGGTATTTTTCAGATGTCTGCTATCTGTTCCCCACATCTCCTGCAAGTTTACACACAAATCACAAATTAGAGTCCTGGGTCCCTCAACTCTTCCTGAAACCAGGCAGGCAGCTGGCTCTTGCATTACTCATTTAGGGTTCACTGCTCTGAGGCTTCCTGGGTATCTGCTCTGGTGCTAAGCCTGGACTTCGTCAAAAGTGCCAACAAGGATGCCCTCTGGCCACTGGGATGGCTCTTGGTCTCCAGCACCAAGGGTCTTTGCTCTCTGGAAACTGCACATAGTTTTCTCAGGAGTTAGGCACCAAAAAGGGGTGAAATGACTGAGAGAATTGAATGAGCATGCCAGGGTGAGAAAAATTTCCTCTGCCCAAGCCCCACTCTCCCAAGTGGAAGCCAAGTCCGAGGAGCAATATTTGAGAGTGTAAATCCCCAGTCACACAGAGATGCCCAGTGTGCTCAGGCAACATACGCCTCCTCCTGTGACTCACCTGGGCCTGGGCCTTGCACAAGCTAAGGACTGGGACGACCTCTACAATGACCAGCCAGACTGAAGACCGAGGTGCACTCACCACCCAACAAGGACAGTCCTCCTGATACACAGTCAAAGCCTTCAGCGTAGCAATTCTAACTTCTTGCCGAGATTAAAAACCAACTGGCTACACCAAGAATACAGTCAGCGTGTATTTTCAGTGAAATACTGTTTGATCAACAAAAACTGTATGTGCCAGTATCCACGGGAGTGTGTGTGTACACGAAAGGTATGGGCAATGGGATAAGAGGCAAGGCTCAGGAGGACACATCTATGGAAAAGCCACAACCCATGGAGGTATAATTTGAGTATAGCTTAAGGAGAATCATGGGCCAAATGAAAAATATTAAGTGGTGGTGCACACTTATAATTCCAGCACTCAAGAGGCTGAGGCAGGGGGATAGCCACAAGTTCAAGACCAGCCTGGGCTACAGAGTGAGTCATGACAAAGAGAACCATGAAGGCCAATAAAGAAAAGAGGGTGATTATTCACAGACACACCCCACAAGTGGGGTTCACTGGGCACTATGGGAAAAGAAGGGCTCCCTGGACATTATGGGAAGGAGAGAGGTTTTCTGGGAGTTGTGGGAAGAAGTGGGGTGAGATTGCAAAATGAAGCAGGACCCAGTGGGAGCTGTGGGAAGACAATTTCTTGACTCTTTGATCTGGAGTAAGAAATGGCCATCCTGGCCACAGTGCCAGGAAAGCAAGCCCAGCACACTGGAATAACAAAATAAATAGAGTGAGTAGCTGAGGCTACCCAGGGGCCCTGCGATTGGGAAGAGTGCCCAGATGAACTCCCATGGGACTCTGGGGACTTCTGTGGATACGAGGTGGGACTCCGAAATAGCTATTGCCACATGGGAAAGAGGATATTCAGTCAGTGCATAGTAACCCCTGAGCCATATCTGGAAGGAACTGGACCCGCCCTTTCACAATCTTCTGCCATAAAATGGCCCCGGGATATCCTGGATATTATTACTCCATAATGCTTTTCCCTAAGTCCTTTCTAGCTTGAGGAGGGTTTTTTTGACGCTTGTTCTATCTTTGAATGAAATAAGGAAAAATAAGCCTTGCCTTAATTATATATTAAACTATTTAAGCCAGATGACTACAAGGCACTTCCTGTGGAGGACTTCAGGGGCGGCGCACCAATGCCTCACCACAGTCTCTGTGGGGGTCTGCACAGAAACACAGCTCGAACTCTTGTAGGATGTACCAGCGAAAGTGGACTGCCCTTGGGAAGGACATCCGTAGTAGGACCTTTTCCCAATCAGGAGAAAGTGAGTCTTCTTGGTGGTCCGACCACTTAACTTAAACAAAAAGAGCTGAGCCAACTTTCATCAATGAGCCTTTCTTCCAACCGAAAGAAAAGAAAATACAAAATGAGAGTTGGCTACCAGCTACAGTGATGTTGTGCCATGAGGTTAATAATGATGGGTTTCAGGTCACTGGCAATTTCTCATTGCAAACTAACATGAGCCACCAGCCCTCAAGGCCCGATTGTTTAATGTGTGCTGCATGGGACCACAGCGCTCCTTGGACTCCCACGTGGTGGGTGTGTGATACTCTGTCCTTATATCAATATCAAAAACAAGAGGAGCTTTCCTCTTTAAAAAAAAAGTGCTCCTCTGTTCAAGCTCTGTAGAAGACCTGTAGGAGCCAGTGTTTTTTAATCAATTCATGGCAACTGGGCTTTCTCTTCTAGAGGGAACCTAGGGTGAATTTTTAAAATATCCTTACAATCAATCAGAAGATACCAATGTCTTCTGCACATTGTTGTTTGTTTCTGAATGCTCATTTCACTCCCAAATGTCCCAGGGACTCATCTAGAAGCCACATGGCTTTTTTGCTCCTGGTTATTTGTGAGATGAGGCTGGAGGGACAGAAGGCTGCCAGCTCCCCTCCCCTGTGCTATAAAAACCTTCTCCCCAGTAAGGGTGGGTCATGACAGCAGCTGGAGAGCCCTGCTCGCCACAAAGAAACTGTCTCTTGCAGACAAGGGAGGAAAAGGACCAAAGAGTCAGTTGGTGATCTGAATCGCACTACAAAGTTCTGGCCTCATACAAACCGGCTGAGAGGGAGGCCCTGACTCCCATGGCCAGGAGCTTAGAATCCACCTGAACAGAACAAACAGAAATTCAGATTCCTGAGATGAAGCAAACGGGTAGGTGTTCAACAGCTGTCCTACACTTTCAAGTTATCAGTATGTTTGCACTAGCTAGGAAGGAAGGGAAGAAAAGGAAGGACGCAGAGGCAGGGAAAAAAAGAGAGAGACACATGGTGAGGATTGCAAGAAAAATGGGTAAAGAGCAAAACGGATTTTTTCAGCCGTGCTAGGCAAGTACTGTACCACTGAGCTACTTCCCTAGTTGGTTCTATTTTTATTTTGAGACAGGGCCTAATGGACATGTAACTGGCGCAGCCTCTCCAGAAGAAAACTTGCAAATCCATCAATATCATAAATGATTTTGCAAAACGTGAGATCCATCAAAATCATACAGTACATATGTTTTGGTCTCACTTGGAGGAACTGATCTTTCGATCACATTTCCACTGACCCTTCCACCACTGATATACAGTCGATACAAAATGTGAGCAAGATTGCCCATCATGGTGCTGTTCACATCAGCTAAACGGTGACTACTCCAACATCCAGCAACAGGGACACTTGAGTAAATTATGGGACAACTCTGCCAGAGAATACCATACAGCTGCATGCATTGATGTTAGATCTCTTTATAAACTGATACGGAACAATCTCTCTGTGATTGTTGCTCCCATAATCCTCCAGGTTATATGCTAAGGTAAAAGGCAATTCTCTAAGATCTATCTCAAATGGGGTCAATTTCTAAAGATGGTTTCCAGTCATTTTTTTTCAGTGACAGGAGGAAAGAAAAAATGTTATCTGGATGGTAAAGGATTTAAATTTATTGCAAAGCTCAAAATGGTTAAGGAGTTGAAATTATAATGAATCATTTTCCAAAAAAAAAAAAAAAAAAAGCTGAGCCATTAGTAACGCCACTACATGAAGAACTATTTAGAGATGTCAGAAGGAAGAGAGAGACAGAGAGGGAGGAAAATTGCAAAGACCACCCAGAAAATTATTCCTAAATTTACTTTCTAGAAGATTAATTTACTTCTTTTTTTAAAAAGTTAACAGATTTCATCATTACTCTAAAGAAAAAAATAAAACTTTCTATGAATTTTTGCTCAATTACTTCTATTTTAGGCACTTTCCTCTACACATAAGTAGTACTCTATTTCTCAGTGTTTTCCACGTAGGCATATGCACCCAGTGAACCTTCACTGGCCAAGACTTCTAGCCTTTCCCTTCTCCTGGACTCAGCAAGATGGTTCCTTCCTCTCTTGACACACAGCAGTACACAACTTGACCTGATCAGTAGCCAAGTCCTCAGATCTCCACCTTGAAGATCTGCTTGTCACAGCTCAATGGACGTGAAGGAACAGGGCAACATCATAAACTCATTCTCTGCTGGTTTGCACTGTGGAGCACGACCCCTCCTCTGCCAGCCTCAGGCTCCCCAGGAGCTGGGATTTCAGACATGCACCACCGTGTCCAGCTCTTACAGTTTCATGATTCTGCCCAGGTCTTGAGGAATATTCTCCCATATATGTTCTAGGCACTAATCCGACCAGAATGCTGATAAAAATCCAGATCATCTTTGATGGGATAACTTTTATCAGAAAGAAAGAAAGAAAGAAAGAAAGAAAGAAAGAAAGAAAGAAAGAAAGAGAGAGAGAGAGAGAGAGAGAGAGAAAGAGAGAAAGAGAGAAAGAGAGAAAGAGAGAAAGAGAGAAAGAGAGAAAGAGAGAGAGAGAGAAAATGAGGAGGAGGAAGAGGGAAGAGAAGCTGCAGTTCAGCAGTAGTACATGCTAACACTGAGCATATACCATGTCTCAGGAAAAACATTAAACAATTCGTATGCTTATAATGTTTAAGCCTCACAATCTAGAAGGCACAGATTATTACTAATCCCCTTTTACAGGTCAGTAAACTGAGATTCATGAAGATTAAGCGAAGTCTCCACCTTGCACACAGAGTCAGGGGTGGAGTTAGAATACACACCTACATCTATCAGGACATGGACACCCAAAGTCTTATCTACTCTGCTGAACATGGCCATCCACATCATTCATCTTTCCAAAGGACTTCTCAGCTCTCGGGCCCAGATCCTGCCTAGGCCTATGGCCCAGTTCCGTAAGCCATACATTGTCCCCCCATGTGCAAAGCAGGCCCCTTCCCTGAACCCCTTTACATTTCTTTGTACCGTGTTTAAGACTTCCAAAGAAGGGCTTTACCCTTCCTATGAGACTATAAGGACAGTACCATGATTTTTCTATTTCCCCATACAATGATCTCTGTAGACACACCGTTTATTGACTAAAAAATAATGTTGCACTTCATCAACCCACAAGGCTGTCTCCTATTGTAGCATCGGCCATATTTGATGAAAGGAACTAGACTATTTAGCAGCATTACAAATTATAATACAACTATATATAATACAAATTATATGTATAATACATGTACATATATTATTCCACTTTTTAAAAAATTCATTCAGTCCATAATCTGTTCAAGCTGATCAGCCTCCAGCACTCAACTTGAAATGTCAGATTTCCTCTCAGGAAGAAACTAAATGGCATATTCTCTTGGCATCAAATGATAATCATTCTTTAATATGGTTCTACAAACGACAGACTGAGGGCTTTTTTTTTTTCCAAACTATCTACCCAAAGTTGTGGGGAATGCTGCTGGCAGGCTCCCTGTGCAATGCCATAATTAGCTGAAAATGGAAAAATCCAAGAAATACAGGGCTGTGAAACAGGGCTCAGGGATGGAGGGCAACTGCTGACCCATGCAAAGATCAAAGAAGAGCGGAGACAGTCTGCAGGTTTACACAGCTGCAGGCTCCATGCGAGAGCCGTAAAACAAACACACTCTAGACAGGAGGCAGAGGTCTTGCGATTGGGAGTGTGTGGGTGTCAATGGCTCCCTAGGACATCAAATGGTCCCAGAGACTTGAGGCCACCTCACTGCAGGGCTAGAAAAAGAAGCCTGTGCTGTTTTCCAATCCAGGAGGTATTTTGAGTGAGTCAAAAAATTTCACCAATTCTGCCTTCTACAACATAATAAGAAAGAGGGAAGAGGCTCATTAGACAATATGCAAAAACATTCCTGCGTTTCATAAACACCACTGGTCAAATCTTAATAATCTAAGGATGAGAAACTTCCCTGCTCCAGCTTATCTTGTTGAGTTGCTGTGTACAGCATCCGAATGAGACCCAGAGCTCTCAAAACTCCTTTAGGTGCATAAATTCTGAAACTAAATAATAACAAAGCCATATGTTACCGTATTTTTAGATATGAATTGCTGTACAATGCACAAACACAATGGCAGCTCCCTGCTATCATTTGGATTCATTAAAAATAAAATCATCTCATAAGCTGGCAAATGTTGATTTTTTTTTTATTTTTTATTTTTCTGGCATTATACAACTTCCATATTTCCCTCGTGTACAGAAGTATAATTTCTTTACATGGCTGTTCTCAATGTCTTGAACTTGATATACATGCAATATTAGGAAATGAAAATTTTATATATATACACATATATATATGAATTCCTTCTTTCATGTATTAGAAAACAATATGTTTTGCTCATTAAAGGCACCAATATAAATGCTATAAACCATGAAATTACCTTTGAGCCCTTCCTGAAATAACCAGTTCACAAACAAATGATCCATGCAAAAAGGCAAGGAGAAATTACAATAATAAGGCTGAGTTACATTTTTATTTCAGGATTCGTTTTAATGTAGAAAAGTATTATTAGCACAAAACAGACATTGGTGGCAGGTACATCCCACTTATATAGGAAACACCAAACAATACAAGTTGAGCAAAATAAATTCAAATTTGGGGTTTATGTATTTTCCAAATGTGATGCTGGACTCATACTAACCACAAATTATCCCAGTAAACTTACTTTTAGTATTTCTCACTTTGGAGAGCTGGTTTAAAAGCAGTGATGGCAAAAGCATCTCACTAAAATGGTATGATTTATGATCAGAAAGTTGGATTCTTTCATGAGAACCAAAAGACACTGCGGATGGCAGAGGTTATACTCTGTGAGTCAAAACTCTGGAGCTGAAATTAGCAAAGACCCTGGTCCAAACCAGCATCACCAACATCACCTTGGTATTTGCTAGAGATGCCCATCTTTGGGAGCCCCTCCAGAAATCCTGCAATAGCACGCTGCAGGTGGTGCCCAGTGATGTGCCTTCTAAAACGCCTTCCACGGGAGGCTGGTGCATGCCCTCAGATGCCTTAGACTGATAAATACCAAGCTCGGAGATAATGATGCTTTCTCCTCTAAGGTCCTGTGCAGTCTCCAGTGGTTCCCCCTTATCGCGCTTACAGTCACCAACACCCTTTCCTCCCTATCCAGAAAATGAGGATCACTTAAAGTGTATAACTCTCCCCAGGTTTCTCCTTGCCACTCTCTCCACTCTAACATCTGATCTGCAAAGTTGCAGATGATGTATCTTCTGCCAAGACACAGGAATAAGTGAGAGCCACTGGTTTGGATAGAAGCCAATAAACCATGAGAATCCTGAAATCTCTCTAGGCTTTAACCACCATCCCCAGAGCAGACCCCAAAACATATAGGAAGCAGAGCAGGCTGAGTCCATCCCGTCCAGGAAAGAGTCCAGATCTCTGAGCAAGGCCTGCCAGGGTAGTTTAGAGCCTTCCAGCGTGAGCCCTGACTGCAGACCCGCAGATCTCATTTGGACTCTGTCCTGTTTTTTATTCACTTCTTCATGCATGTATCCATCCATTCATTTGTTCATTACTGACTCATTCACACTGTCAACACACTGTAGCTTTCCTTCTGAACCTCTTTTTTTCCTTGTTTCCTTCCTCCCCTCATTCCTTGTTTCCTCCCTCCTTCTCTTTAATCTTTTTGCTTTACCCTGGAAACATAAAGCAGTGTTAGACTACCCCTTCACGGGACTCACCATCTTACTGTCTCGTGAGGAAAACACACACCAAGACATCATCATAACAGTGAGGCACAAAATGCAAATCTGTGTTAAAGGAGGAAAGCCAGAGATGGTGGCACATGACTATAACCCCAGCAGGAGGATCGCTGTGAGTTTGATGCCAGCCTGAGCTACATAGTGAGTATAAAGCTAGAGTGAAATATATAGTGAGACTCTTATCTCAAAAATCATCTACATTAAGGGGCACAATGAATGGAGAGCCAAATATCATCTTCCTTTTTTGGTGGTGGTGGCGGCAGGAATTAAGTCAGTCTCTCTCTCTCTCTCTCTCTCTCTCTCTCTCTCTCTCACTCACACACACACACACACACACACACACACACACACACACAGAACAAGTAGAAAGTCAGCAACACTAGGAGTGGAAAAGGAAAGATAGGTGGGTTCAGGTAGTAAAGTCCACGAACAACATTTTTCTAAATGGATGAAGCTTACCAGTCAGAAGCTCACTAAGGCGAGAGGTACACTCAGCATCTCTGTATCTCTACCCTCAGCTCTGAGCCTAGCTCAGAGATGCTGAGTCAGGTCCAGCATAGATTACACTGGACAAAGGGTGAGGAACTCACCAGAGCTCAGGTCTTGAGGCAGAATACATAAGACTCCATTTGCACAATCCAGGCAAGAAGGAGAAGGAGCCAGAGATCAGCGGTGGAGGGAAGACTGAGAAGGCTCAAGGGCTACAATCCGAGAAACACGAAGGGATCCTGAGGATGTGAGACACTTTCAGGAAGGTGCTAGGGTCTGAACACAGTTTCTCCCCCCTGAAGGTCATGTTGGAGTCTGATCCCCACTGTGCACTATTAAGAAGATAGAAACTTAATCCGACAAGGATGTTTAGGAGTGGAGCCTTTGGTAAGTGCTTAGGATTAGATAAGGTCATCACAGGGGAGCCCCCATGATGGAACTCTGGTGGCTTTATAAGGAAAAAGAAAAGCCAGATGATACACACATGCTCCCTGTCCCTAGCCGTGTGTTGCCCTGTACTAGACAAGGATTCTGCCAAGAAAGAGGACATGTCCAGATATGACCCTTTCCACCTTGGATCAGAACTGAGTTAAAATAAACCTATTTTCTTTATAACTTACCTAGTCTGAGGCACCTTCACTAGCAACAGAAAACAGAAGAATACAGAAGTTCTTCAATGAAAACAAAGATTCTCTTTTGCTTGGATGACATCCTGGATGAATTCATTAGAACAAGATGTAACAGAAAGTACCAAAGGTTTCTACTCTATGAGATGCCTGTTACTTAACGATTTTCTACCATCACAGAAAGGGAAAGAACATCCAGCTGACCACTCTTACCTAAGAGAAAAGATAACTGATCCACACATCTGTTTAAATTTATCACTTTTTTTTTTTTTTGGCAGTACTGGGGATCGAACTCAGGACCCTGCACTTGCTAGGCAGACGCTTATTCCACTGAGCTATATCCCCAGCCCCCAAGAAATTTTTTTTTTTTTGGCGGTACTGGGGATCGAACTCAGGACCCTGTGCTTGCTAGACAAGCGCTTATTCCACTGAGCTATATCCCCAGCCCAATCCACACATCTGTTCACCATTAGAGAGAGGAGGAAAGAGATGAAGAAAGGAAAGAAGGAAGGAAGAGAGGGAGAGAGGGAGGGAGGGAAGGAAGAAGAAAGGAAGGAAGGGAGAAAAGGAGGGAGAGAGGGAACCCAGTCAAATGGTACCAAGTTACTACTGGGGCTACACAGAAGAGGAAAGACTGTTTCTGTAAACTGCTGTGTTTAGGAACACCGGGACTCAGTTACAAGAACTGGCAGGAAAGAAAGCAAAGGTAATTAACCCTCATTGCCCACTTATTATGCACCACACAGCTCCTTGGGAGATTTAGGAATGTCCTCCTTCTTCATTCTTGCAGCAACTCTAAGAGGTAGGTATACATCCCTGTTTTGTGGTTAACTAGTGGCTCAAAGAAGTAAGGCCACTTGCCTACAGCCAAACAGCTGGGGGGGGGGGGGGGTGCACAGTGAGTATGGTATGTCGCCAAGCTGACTCCAAAGTCCAGGAAGGGTATGGCCTCAGTCAGGAAGAAAAAAAGAATAAAAGCCCAGAACTCGGGCTCCAGTGACTGGCAGGGCAGGACTTAACCAGAGCATGCCTAGAACCAAGGGGGTTCTCCGTGAGGCCCTGACATTTCCTAGCATCCTGGCAGGGTACCTCTGGCCCAGATCACTGGCCTGAAGACTCTGAATTGGAATCCTTGCCATTCTAACCCACCCTTGAATGCTTTACAAAGTATTTTAGTGATGTGCACATTCAGCTCTGCAACTGAGATCTGTCTGAATCCACTCGACTCTGCTCTGAACCCCTTCAAATACTGCAGGGTAAGAGCATCAAAGTTTCAGCTTAGTGGAATTTCCTGCCTTATTGAGCAGTGCCAGAATTGCTCCATCATGTTATAAAAATGAGGGGACAGCTATTTTTTTCCTTTTTTAAAAAACTATGGAACACAATCTTTCAAGTAAATCCTAATTTAAAGCCTTCTCAGTCCAAAAGATAATTATTTGGACTATATAAATGCTGCATGTGGGTGTAACAGGGATTGCATACATAGCTATAAAAAATACTTGGCTCTGTTATTTTCTTAAAATTGCTGTGTTGTTAACCATTTTTATTGAGTTAATTAAAAGACCATAAAAATCAATTCAAACATGTTTGCAAACAGATTTTCGAATTTCATAAAGTGTGTGCAGTTGGTAGGCCAAAGATAAGAAAATGGCAGTCATCTCTCTGCACAGCTTTAGTGTGGTCATTCATCCTTTCATCCATCTGGCCAGTATCCTGCACCACAGTCCAAACACTGGGAAACGAACAGCCCCCCATCTTCGTGGTAACATCAGTGTGGGAAAAGGCGGAATCTGAAGGGTATCAGATCAGTGGGCAAAGTTTTTCTGTAAAGTACTAAATAGTAAATACGTTCAACTCTGAGGACCATAACAGCTCTTGGCAAATACTCAACTCTGCCATTGCCCTGTGAAAGCAGCATTAACAGATACAGACTCTTAAACGTGAACATTAACATGAACATCAACTTCAACAGAGCTGGGTCCAATAAAACTTCACTGATACACACTCAAATTTGAATTTCACATATATTCATGTGACATAAATGTTGTTCTTCCTTTTATTTTTTCAACCACTTAAAAATGTAAACATCACCTTCTTCTCAGGGGCCATACTAAAAACATGAGGTTCACAGAATCTGATTTTTATTGCTAACAGGAAAGGTATTATTCTATGGTTGACCTGATGTCCAGAAAAGATGCTAGGATACTCTGCTGTTCACCAGGCTTCTAAATCAATCTAGAAGACATCTCTAGTGGGTACAAATGGAAGATTCCTTCCCTCATCTGTTGGTCATTAGGCGAGTTCACTCATCTCAAAGATAGTTTCTTGCCTGGTTCGAAGCTGTGGTCTTTGGTGACTTTCCCTCCTCCCTAGTGGCCTTGGAAATTTGCTCCAAGATTGATAAAGTACTAATCTTGTTTCCTTTGTTTTGTTTTGTTTTGTAGCAAATGTTGCATAACTGATAAAAAACCAAGCCAATCCTTTTTGAAAATCTGAAGAAACATTACCCTGCAAATTGAAACCTAGGGATCCAAGTTACAACCAGAAGGCAAGTTTCATGGTCAACTTCTGAAATTATCCAAACAGCACTTTCAGTGGAAATGAGAGGCTGCTAGATTAATCCTAGTGCATTGTCCTGCCTTGACTGCTCAATGTCAGTCACCAGGCAGCTCAGTTATAATGACAGAAACATGACTTAGTTCATGTGAGTGGCCTTTAGTGGGCAAATGTTCAAGCACATTAAGGTTTTAATATAATTATAATTATAGAACATGTTCAACCAATTAACCACAAATACGCTGTTTATCTGAAAGGCTGCCAACACTCTGAAATGCAGTCAAAATAACATTAGGCTGTGGTCCTTAAGCAAAGAATACACAGTGAATCAAAAGAGAGATCAGAAACAAAAGGCCAAAATAAATATTTTATTTGATATTTTATGAATATTTCTTCATATGCCAGATTAAAATATGTCATCTCAACTGTCCATATATTTACTTGATGAGATCAGATTAAGTGAGTTCATGACACTGTTGAAAAACATCATAAACCAAAAAAGAGAGAGAATGTGTGTGCATTTTGTAAATCTTGGCTCCCGTAACACTAGCCTAAGTATAAAGTAAGTTTTAAAACAATGAAAATTGAAACAAATTATATTTTTAAGTGATTTAGAAATGTCTCAGTGTTCCTAGTTACAATATAAAAGCGTTTAAGTAAAATTAAACTTTGCTTTAGCAAGTAAACAAAATAAGCCTTCTCATAACTTTCCCCGACTAAAGAATTAAAAAAAGAACCTAGTTGTACAATTTGTATATATACAATTTGTACTGCTGTAAAAGCATATTTTGAAAAGTGCTCCCTAAATAATTAAGCTATTCCTTTTACCATACTTCCTATATTATAGAAGTCATCTTCCCACCAAGAATCAATAAGTCATTCTTCACGTCAGTCATTTTTCTCCATTTAACGGAATGGACTAAAGTCCGACACGGCAAGTTACATTACCTTTGAATTATGTGTGTAATTTAAAATTCAAAGTACTGCGCTAAGGAGCTTTTTAGACTGACCACTCTACACTCTCTTCATAAATATGGGCCCTCACAGGCCCTTCTGACAGATTTACCGAACAACAGGAGTTTGAGCCGTTAAGACTCCAGCCCTACAGGAAAGCCGCTCTCCGTAACAATGCCTCAAGAACAATTCTCTTTCAGAGCACCACAAAGCAAACTGTCATATATCATTCACCAGGAAATGATGCTATGTTTCGAGATTAATGGTAAAGCCATTCTCAGGCATCTTGGCTTTAATTACAAATAAACACGTGGGCAGATATTGATGCAGATATTGACGCGTCTGCTCAGACTGAGCTCTGGATCCGTGCTGCCAAGAGTGCTTTGTTTGGCCAAATCCAAGGCCTTGAACAAAATTTCCAATGCAGACACCTCAAAGAAGTGTATATTAAAAAACTGCCCCAGTTAATTAAGTGCTTCAAAATAAAGGAAAAATAGAGATAGATAAATGAAAATTTTTAAGTGTGCCGGCACACCAATCCCATGTTAAACAGACAGTAAAGGGACTTTTATAAACTTTAGCTGCATTCATAAACTGGTGTTCGTTTAATTACAAACAAAACACAATGACCTCATTCTTCAGGGAAATAAAAATAAAGTGATTATTGGAAATGTCAGTGACTACTCTTACAATTTGTCACATACTGACTCACATCAGAGGCTGGTAAAATTGCTAAAAACACCTGTCAAAGTACACATTGTTTCTCTCTCTAGAACATTACATTTTTCCTCTGGATTTCTTCCAAAGAGTCAAGTCATCTTAGCCATGACAAAAGAAAGTAAAATCTCACAGCATATTGTTACCAAATACTGTTTTGTTGTTGTGGTGGTTGTTGTTGTTGCTTTAGAAAAAGCAGCAATAGACTTGATCAGAACTAGTCTCTACATGTACAAAGCTGGGTCTCTAGTCCTTCCCTGTGTGCATGGGATAACTCATTTATTTGTTTGGAATTTTCTTCCTGTCCGCTATCACAGCAGGACAATATACTCTTCTTCGGGAAATCACGATCATGGATCCTCAAGGGGGAAGTTTTCTCAGACCAACTCACTATAATAGCTGTTGCCCTGCTCCTTCTCACTGCCCTGTAGCCCAATAACTTTTTATTTTTCCATTTTTCATTAGTAAGTAATTCCCGTAACTGCACACACTGCCTGATGTTGAACAATCTTATTAGACTATTCCACTTTACTAAATCACTTTAGAATGTGCTTTGGGGCGGGGGTGGTCATCCAAAAAATCAACTCTCCTTGTCTAGGTTTTATTCTTGCAAACTTGGCATTCTGAAAACAAATCACTAAAAATGCCTCTTAAAAAAGCATCAGCTCTCATGTATTCAACTTTAACATCAGCATGGCCTGGAGCATAGAAGAAACAGACTGGCAGAGTTCTGCTGCCAACCTAGGTGCGGCTTTTCCTTGAAGCGCCCGGGTACCCAGCATGACTCCCAGCCAGAGCCACCTTCCACTCCACTCCAGCCTGGCACCCCAACTCTCCCCCCACCAGCTGCCAGCACGCCTTGTGCATGCTGAGAGCTTGTGAGAACAGCAGAACCTTCCCGCTGAGTGTTACTTTTGCATGGCAACACTCAACAATCTTAAATTAGGAGACCCCAAGGATAATTGTTTTTTTTCTTTCCTATTCCCAAAATGATGCTTTTTCTTCTCCTTAAACTTGTTTAGATTTTTGTTCCCCACTCGAAAAGTGCAGCAGCCTCCACCTAACTAACTAATGAACACTTGCCTATAAATCAGTCTACATCAGCAAAGGCACACTCAGTAGGCCTAATAAATCACTACCCAGTGGGGTTGGTTTGAATGAAAGGACATTTCATGAACAGGAACTGATATTCGGGGAGCTTTTCTTTCAGAAGGGATTACATCCAGAGAGGTGAAATGTGTACATATACAGCAGATATTACAAATGTATGGGCTCCTCTAGGATATAAAAAGGATCAGCACAGTTCCCCTGGCAAAATCATCCTGTGGCAGATGCATTGCTAATAAGGGAGAAACAAGAAACCCATTCTTTTCCCTTGCAGAGAAAACACCACACTGTGGACAGGCTTACTCTTTCCAAATAAACTGCACTAAAACAATAACCACAGCCACCACAACAAAATTAAGGCCCAGCCAGATCAAACAGCTACATCCTATATTACTTTCACTGCTATATGGTGGTGGCTCTCATTGGAGCTCGATGGCATGCATCCTATCACTCAGCAATGAATTTCATGTATGTACGTGCTGTTGGAAAAAAAGTAAATTCATAAATAATTCAACACACTATCTCCTGCCAACTGATCATATATTGTTCATGTTTCACCTGCCATATTAAATAAAAATTAAAAAGTGTTTCCTCTTTTCATTTAAAAACCCTAAGCCATAATTGGAGGTGACCACAAAAAGTGTTTTGAATACTGCAGGCACTCAAAAAAATATTGCTTAAATTGCAGAGCTGAAAAATACTCATTAGGAATAGCTAAAATAAGGAAATATGCAGGTTAAGTCTTAAGGAAATATTTGTCTTCAATGATGTCTCCAAAACCACTTCATTGTAAAAATCTATATTGAGAAACAAAGAACATGAAAGACTTTCAATTCAAACTTGGGAAAAGATAGGATAAATTGGTGTCCTTGGACAGGCACAATAACACAGGCCATGACTGAAATCCTTTTCATGTCTGCGCAGGTGATTATTACTTAGCTAATCTTTAAATTCTTTTCAATTGTTGTTAAAAACTAGGCCAGTGAAATTCCCCAAAACAACCTAACACTTCTGCTTCAACTTTTACGTGGACTTCATAAATCAGAATCAGAGGAGATGGCTCTTTTGAGGGGTCTCTGTGCTTTCCCCTGAATTCTGATTGATCTCCTCCCTTGTTGAGCCACTGCTCTGCTGTAGACACAAAACACAAAATAAACCGAGAAATAACCATGTGACATCTAAGAGACAGCAGCAGTACCAATTTCATTTGACGGTGGTAACACAATTTCTTTTGAACAAAGAATCTCTCCAGACCACTAATGGGTCAAAGTTATAATAACTTTTGTGGTTCTGGAAAAAGAGAATTTTCTGTTTGTCAAAACTCAAAGGATAAGAACAAGGTTGATGTATACCTTGTTAAAGATCTTGCTCAAAACACTTACACTAGTAGATCATTTCAACAGACATTAAGATTTAAGGAGAGTAATATATGGCTTAGACAAATAGAAATGTACAGTTTCACAAGAAAAAATAAAAACAGAAAAGCTAATCCTTCTATGGCATCAGGCATTATTCACTGTAGTGGAGAGATTTTTGTTTTTGTTTTATAGTACTTTACTCACAGACTCCCTGGTCAGTTCTGACATGTTCCCAAATTTCATGCTGCTTTTGCGAATGCTGGGGTCAGGTCTACACATTTTGTCCTGTTACATCACTAACAGTGCTGACACATCCCCTTCTCCTGATGAGGGAAAAGTCAGAGCATGATGCCTGCACGCAGGGCCACAGTCACAGAGGATGGGTGCCCAGAAGGACAAGGAGCTATGACATAAACCCGACTTGCTAAGAGGGGAGGTAATAAAATTCATTCTAAAGTCTGGAGAATTTTAACATAAAGAAAACATTGACTTGAGAATATGAAATTAATACACCTTCTCACCTAGTTATATTCATTGATACTCTTAGCTTGTATGGGGTATATAATTAAGAACATACTGCTACCCAATTCAGTTTTTAAAAATGTTTATTTTTTTTATTGTTGTTGTTTCCATTTAGCTTTAAAAGTCTGCCTAAATATATTGCTTATAGACCATACCAAAAGCACATTAATTGAAACTAGTTATATTTATTTAGGGGAAAAGATTGAAGTTCTAAACTCTAACAGTCACACTTTACTTAATTACAAAGACATAATGTACCATTTTTCTGTAGCCACGAGAGATGGGAGGCCTGTAATTTTTATCACGTTAAGTTTTCACTGAATCACATTATTAAGCTTTAAATCAGAGGACTGGTTCCTTCAGCTAAGTCTAAAAACACTGGAAAGTAAAGGGGGGGAAAAACACCTCATCTGGGGCTGTAATATTTGCTGAAAAAAATCTACTTCAAAACATTAATCAAATTTTTCGCCTACTGGGCAGCCATATGGTACAGCAGCATGTGAATCTCACAAACTTGCTGATCTCCTGTAACTGGGTGCAATTAATTACACTGGCTGCATCCATCTCCTGGATTTTCGCCTTGTGAAAAAAAGTATTTATTGCAACAGCTTTTACAAAACAAGGGAATGAAAATCACAATTGATTAATGAGCTGAATGGAAATATTTCCGTTAGCAGATTTTTAAAACGAATAAGGATTAATACCACGGACGGAAATGAACACACGTCGAGCTCGCCTGCTATATCTAGACCCCCCAAAAGGTAAAAGAAGAGTGGGCAGAGATAGTGCTGGGAGCTCTAACATGCATAATTCACTAGCAGGCTTTAGATCACAAGTAATAAAGCCTTAAACTGGTGAAGTAATAAAGAGGTGGGCTTTACAAGATACTATCCTGGGAGACAGAAAGCTTGTTCTTTGATTTGAAAACACAGATATTAAATACTCAGTGGGTGAGGAACATTACAAGCCTGACAAAGAAGGGAACAGAAGAGCTCTTAGAAGTAAGCAATCGACTTTGTCCTTAGCTATTTAGGCCCAAAGACTGCTGCACATATGGTCTGATTATGGTTTTAGGACCCCTCTATAAAACTGAGCAAGCATCCAAAAGTAAGTCAGATGGTATTGCTGTCCTTACCTGCCAGCTAGGGGGACAAATACGGTGTAACTGCAACATCTTTTCCCGCCCATATTCAGCATTTGACTTTTCTCAATAGTCCATCTTCTGGGCCTTCACAAAGCTCGATTCTTGATACTCTCAAAGGTTCTCAGTATCCTGATGTCTTACTCATTGGAGAAGAGACGCATGCAAGGTCTACAGAAGAATAGTTACATTTTGCCCAGTCTCGGAATTACCCTCTAGGTTTAAAACCATTCAAGTTAACAAAGTATTAGTGACATCATCTTTACAACACCCTTATTTCAGGTGGGTCAACCTGTGTTTTTCTAAATAGACAGTAGAAGAGACTGGTTCTGACATCTTTCCAGTTTAAAATGCATTTGGCCAGTTTGTTAAAAACAAACTAAGTTCTAAAAATCACTGGAAGAAACACATAAATCTTAAAGATCAAATACTGCATCACTCTTGCTGGTGAAGGAAAAAAGCTTTGTAATCCAACTGGTACATTGGCCTTTCTCTTTGCTGTGTCTACTGTACTTCAATGTTTCCCAGGAAATTCTGCAAAGGATTTTGTTCATGAGGATTTACCAACTTTTTCTTAATACTTACAATGGTATGTGTGGCCCATATCATGATTTCTCTGCTAGTCTTACCTACCTGTTTGTTTGTTCGATTCAGAGAAGATAAAAATCTTCCAGAACCAGTCCTAAATGATCAAGGTGCTCAGGTAAAGAGTAATGATATTATAAAACAAGTTAATTAAAGGATTTTTCTGAATGACTGCATTTCATCTTAAACAGCTCTTCCTTTTTAGGGTCTATGTTTCTGTTAACATGTAAGTTCATGATTTTTTTTTATTTTTGAGTTTTTATAAAGGACAAAAAGTAGCTTTCTGTCTTCAAAGTAGCAGGCACATCCAGGTGGGCAAGAGATGCAAGGGGTACAGGAAGAATGATTTTGAAAAATCTTAGTAAAACCATTCCAGTTGAGAATCAGAGCCACGTTACCATCAAAGAAACCACTGCTTTGAAGAAACTACCAAGCAGCTTTTGAAAAGTAAGAGGAGGTTACCAAGAAAAAGTGCATGGCTTCTAGACGGAAAGGAGAAAAAAAAATCTAATGGGAAGTGGGTTGTCCAACTCCTGAAACCAGTGACCCTAAAATATACACCACCACCCACCACCATCTCTCTATGATCTCCAAACCCCTCCTACATGCAGTGGTTGTTGGCTTAAAAGTTTAAAGAGCTAACAAAATGTTTTAACGAGATACAAATCTCAGAGATCATTAATCAATATGTTCAACGTTATTTGTGATAATTCATCATGACATGATATTAATGGGTTACTGTACCCTTCAGAGGTGAGATTAATGCAAATGAGCCGCCACAATTAACTTTACTGCTCCCAACTCACAGGAATGGACAGATGATTATAAATGACAACTATATGTCAATTACAATATCCAATAAAGTGAAGCTTAGAGAACAATCCATCTCCTTTTATTGCTCTTCCTTGACATAGCTGAATTTAGCTCAACCCTCTGTTGTCCCTATGTAACCATTGTTTGGGGGAGGGGAGGGGGCTTTTCTTTTTTAATTTTTCAGTATCTTAAAAATGACTTCAAAAATGTCTGTGTAAATACATTTTCCAAAGGAGAAGAGCCACAGGAAACTAAGAATAAGTGCCGCATTCATTCTGTGTGAATTAAAGAAAACCGTATCTGCTTTCAAAGTCTAGCAGCAAGGCCAGCAAGGAAACAGCCTACCCAGCTGTGTATAATATATTTACTCAATTAAAAAAGAAAGACATTAGCACAGCCTCCTAAAAAGCCTTGTGTTTCACTAAACAAAAGTTATCTAAGGATCACTCTGCTGAAGTAAATGAGGCAGAGGATAAAGCATAGGTGTGAGGCCAAGGGCAGGAGAAAAAGTCTGATGTCACCTTGGATGTGTGCCCTTGGAACAAGGCAGTGAATACTCAAGGGGAGGCCCCTCTGACAGTATGTGTGTACACTTGTTTGGTCCCTCCATGCATAGATAAAGTGCTTTTTTAGAATGGTCTGATAGGTGGAGATGAGTGCATTGCAGTGGGGCCTCCTCAGCCCCAGACTCTTTCCCTGGGCAGATCCACCCAGATCTACTCACTGCCTGTGACTATAGGCAGGCAACTCACAGCAAACATTTCCTGCTGCCTGGTGAGATGATGACCATGATTCCCACTTCCTAGAAGATATTGTCCAATCAGTTCCAGCCACCAGCCAAGCTCTTGTCAGGTAGGGCCAGTTCTGCAGCACAATGCACGCTCCAGCACTCCCCAAGAGATCCAGCTGAAGCTGGTTTTCAGCTAAGGCTACATTCTTTGCTGGAAACTTCCCTAGCCTCTGCTCAGAGCGGTGCTGAAAACACCAAGCCCCCACCTCGACCACCAAATCACTTGAATGAGAAATCTCACTGAGAACCACGTCTAGGAAACAGAACACAACCTAAGGCAGATATCAAAGACACGGAAACAAGAAAGTTGTTCTTCAAGTACAGTTTACAAAGAGACCCGTGCTTCACGGGCCACTGCAGAAAGCCTATCCAATATCTTCTCATGTTTATGTTTTCAGAAAAATCATAATAAAGTGCCAAATTTAAATCATAAGATAAGCACAGTGGATACAAAAAGCTACAGATTTTTCTGTTTGGAATGTTTTCCTACATACTTTCTACTGTTAAAATGGATCTCACTTTTCATCTAGGGACCTGAGTCACCCTGACTGCATGTAGAGGCACAACACCTAACTACAGCTTATGCTGAGAGCTCCAACCTTGGGATCATAAGTGACACAGGAGAAGTGTCTGCCACAAACAAGCTTCCTCTTGGTTGTCTCTATGGCTTTTATGACAGGGACAATGCAGAAAACATCTTGTTGCTTACTGGTAAGATGGGAAAGTATGAGTGTCAGTATGCAGCTTGGTCCCTACTCTGACAATATTCTCTTTGAAGAATATAGCACTCAACACATAATGAACACCAACGGATTAGATAAAAAAAAAAAAAAAAGACCTTGAAGATCTAGTGAAGAAGCTGGCAAACTAGCAAACTACAAACTCCAGGCCCAATGTGGACCGCTGCCACATGTTCTTGCATAGCTAAAATTCCTTTATATTTTTAAATGGCTGGGAAGGGAAAAAAAGAATAATATGTTATGACATATGAGAAGTGATACAAAATTCAAATGCTACATCCATGCATAAAGTTTTATTGGGACACAACCATGTCCTACAGTTTGCCTACTGCTAACGGACACTTTGCAGATAAGTGCAGAGTGCAGTAGTTGTGACAGAGACTGCATGACTCACAGAGCTAACCCTATTTATCACCCATCCTTTTCCAGAAACTGTGCTGGACCCTGCACAGGATTTGGCATGTTGGGAACCAACAATGACCCTTTATGCCTAGGCTGGTTTGAATCATTCGTGTGCAAGAGTAAAGCCCTGTGAAAGAAATGAGGATCTGGGACCCACCCCTTTTCCTCCCCTGCACCCTTTCCGCCCTCCGGTCTACTGGGATCCTGTAGGTCATGAATCAGCGTCCAAGTCAACTGACTGGTTGCTTCTCTTACCTGATCCTATGACCTTATCATTTTCTTCTTTGAATGTCAGAATTTATGAATATGTTAATCTTAAAACATATGTCATGTCTGTCTGTCACTCCAACTATTGTTCCAAATAGTGCTAGATAATGTCCATCACCATAATGGACATGCAATTCTGTGCCAAGCAGGAAAAGGAAAAAAGTGATCAAGAGCAAGCAAACAAATTTTTTGAAGAAAATAACCTGTACCTAGATCTGGGCATCGTGGTACACACCTGTGATCCCAGCATTTGGAAGGCAGGAGGATCACTGTGGGTTCAAAGCCAGTCTGAGCTAAATAATGAGTTCAAGACCAGCATGAACTACGTGGCAAGACTTTATCTCAAAAAAAACAAAAAAAGGAATGTACTTGAAAAATACACTTAATTTGAGGGTAAATCTCACTACTTCCACATTGTTCTTCCAGTTGGGCAGAGCATGCCATGATGAGCTCTAATGGAACAGAATACTGTAGACCTGACTCACCAAGCTGCAGCACCCAATAAAAATAGATTATGACTTCGATGAATTTTATAAGGGATTAGACAGAAGGGAAACTGGTTCATTTGCTTCATTTTTGTTTCCTGTTTTCCATTAGGAGATGGAGAGTTCTATGTTCATATTTCTCTTCCTTCTTTCCTCTGCACTCATTTATGTTCTGGGATGGGGAGGCCACCATTATGAACACAGACCTGTGCCAGCTCCCCTCATGCCTCCACTCAGACTGGTCAGGAAGGGCAGCAAGAAGGAGCCAGCCTCTTTCCTTCTGGGAAGACTCAAGGGTACTTGGCTCTCATTTTAATAGTGTTAAGACCACTGCTCTTCCTTCCTATAACCAACCAACTAGATTAGATGCAAATGGCTCTTTTATGTTTTCCATACCTTTTCTTGGCACAAGGAAGAAACTGGCAAGAGCTTTCTGGATAATTCACTGCCAGCAGCAGCAGCAGCACTTTCTGGAGGGTATAAAGGCTCCCATTTAACACTTTAACTCACTCTCTTTTTGGAAACACCCAGTTGCAAACAAGTCTCACAAACTGAAGAAATTGAAATTGATTTCTTACGGTAATAATTAACTGCAGAAAATAACTATGAAAGGTTGCTTATTAATTATTTTTGTAATATACTTTGGGAATATTTCTTTTTTTCATGGCAGATGTAGGCAAAGGCAGACACATTTTATGATGATATGTTATTGGATTCCTATTTTACTGAAGAATGAAATTCAATTTGCAAAATGCTCAATATGAGATGACGGTGACTCCCCCAATCTAAATAGTCCTTTTTAAAATAACACAATCTTCCTGTTCCTTCTTTCTTCACACATAACTGTCCTACAGATTTTAATCTATTTTCACTATGTCAGTCCTCAATGGTTTTCCCCTTTTTCACAAAAGGTGTTTTCCATCTAAATAGCAGCTAGCTGTGAACTCTGGCTACATCCTTATTCTTTCATGAGAATGGAAGGAGCTATCACCAAGAGACTTGTGATTATCTGGTTTAGAAAAGAAAGGAGAGGTAACATCCTTCAGACACTACTATGAAGATGAACTAGTATTGTGCAAATAGATACATAGATATAGGTATCTACAGATACGTAGATATACATATAGATATATAAAGCAATATAGATAAGTAGATCTAAATATAGATATGGTCTAAATATAGATCTAAATGTAAATATAGGTCTAAATACAGATATCTACAGATATCTGTGTATATATCACATATACACATACTTTAAGAATACTATTTTCCCTTACCCATCTGAAAAGTCCTAAAGCATAACTGCAAATTAATCAAGTCTACATCATATAATAGATGTTGCTCCAAAAATTACCTCTATCAAAGTAGAACTCAAGCCATGAGTGGACCACAAAATGATCCCCAAAAAAGATGCAATCAGTAAGATTATTCAAGCTATTTTATTTTTTACTTCTCTCAGTGATTGAAATTTTTTTTCTGTACAAAATTTTTCTGCATGATGGAGGTCTGTGCAAACATTCGATTCTGCACAAACTTTTCTGTACTATTACTCCTGCAACATTTATTCCATATAAAATTCTATCCAAGTTTTTATTCTATTCTGGTACATAAAGGCATGTTGTTCACTTTTCTTTGAGAGACAAATAAACAAACAAAAAACAGTTGTATCAAATCCAGTTATAAGAACAACATGGAACTGTTTCTTGAAGCATTCCAAATATAAGTTTTTACTAATTAATTAACAAATTCAAGCTGGTTAAATGAAATCTTCTTCCAACACGTCCTATTTAATTGCAACTTGGCACCAACAAATATATATCAAAATTATAGTATTTCCCCTGACAGGAAGCTCCTTCCTTGCACACACTATTATGACTCTCTGCAGAGGAAGCCAGAATTGCTGACAACCTTGAACACTGCTGCAACAATATTACTATACTTGGCAGAGAAGTACCCTTGCGGCAAGAGAAAAGCTGTAATTTTGACTGTCACTTCACATTACACTAGATATTATTTCACTGTATACACATACACACACTCACAAACTCTTAATAGACTACAGTTTTCGCACTGCCTGCCTTTCCAATATAAATGGCAATATAATATGAGCGAACCGCCAATGGGATCCTGCCGAGACACAAATGTTTTGCATTATGGAAGCATCGTTGGAGGATGCCTTTTAAAGGATATTTCATTCCTTTGTCCCCACTCACACCATTAAGACCCCAGCATCGACTTCATGAGTTCATCACTTTGGAGATCAAAAAATGCACTTTTTTTAAAAAATCCCTAAGGAAGGCAAAGTTATCATGAACAAAGTTTATGCTTCAGATTTCCATTATGCGAAACTCAGGAGAAGCCATAGCATTGTTAATATTTTGGGCATGCTTCAAATCTGATTCCTGATCGCTAGGATTTCCAGATTTTAAAATGTATTCTTTCTTCACACGTACTTTGCTTTTCTGCTCATTCAGGGAGAGAATTCTACTCTTGTTAATGTGCACTGACCACTGGCCATGTGACAGCCAAGCCAAATCTGGAAAAGATGAAACAGCCGAACAAATCCTTCAGAACCTTCACACTGTCCCTGCCAGGGAGCAGCGTCGTCTCTGCAGAGAACTGCACGCAGCATATGCTTCCTTCTTACTCAGCTCACAGAGAAGCAGATTGGGCCAGGTACCCCCGCTGTGCCCTTTCCCCCCCAGCTTTGATTTACAAGATGGTGTGTTAATATGCCCTGTATTTGTCCCAGGCAAGGAGCTCTGTGATATCAGTAGGAGTTCCAAATTAGGAGTGCGCAGGAATCCGAAGCATAGGTCAGGTGGCTGAACACACAGGTGAAGAAGACTGCAACCTGCTCCAAGGACAGAGTCCAGAAGCAGCACGAGGTAAGAAAGAAAGAATGCTCACATCACCTGTTAGCAAGGAGGCCGCTCTTCAACCAGCCTGGCAGGAAATCCACAGAATGCAGGAGCCGCGGCTGGTCAGTGCCGAAGCGGAGCGTCTTTCTCCACTTACTAGTTGCTACCCTTTTTTCTTTTTCCATCTTCTCCTCCTCCAAATTACTACTTCCAAAGATTTAAATAAGATTTGAGCTAATTTTACTGAATCAAGGAAAAGCCGTGGCAAACTCTTTTCTTCACCCTCCATCAGGAGAATGTATCCAAAACTTCACCGGGTCTGCTGACCACACCGAATTTAACAAGGTTCGCAAATGAACTAGAGTAAGTTTCCCACAGTGACACATTAATAATAAGTTCCTTATCCCATCTATCCCAAGCCATGAATATGTAATGTTATAAAATGAGTCTTTTTCACACAACAAAACCTCAGACGTGAATAAATAAAAACTATCCATCACAAGCCTGTGAAAAATTAATGAGGGTTCGGAGACAGGAGGAAAGATGGGGACCGAGGAGAGATGGCCCAGTTCATAAAAGCCTCCCTAAGTTTCAGATAGTAAATATCCTCGCCCCCGCCCCCCACCCCATCTCCAGGTGAGGGTGTAAAGCAACGGGTTTTATTTTAACGTGCTAAAAGCTACTTGCGATCTTAAAGTGGTGATCTGAACAGGGCACTGAGAGATCACAGCCACATGGTCTTGACATCCAACTACGCTCAACGTCACCCCATGTTGGGCTAGAGAGCTGGAGTTGTTCTATTTAATTATTTATAACTCATAACCAGGTTGCTTCCAGAAGGATTCCACGCTGCTCATTGTGGTTAGGAGAAAAGTAAGAAGATTAGGGCTATTGTGGGGCCAAAACTTTAGGGATCAAGAAAAGAAAAAGCTCAGCTTTGCCCTCTCCTCTTCGGCACTAGGGACACGCGGGACCTGAGTGGCAGTGGCAGTGCCGCTCGCTGAGCGCCTGCTCTCTGCCAGCACTATTCCAGAGCCACTTCTAAATAAGCACTAATTCGTATCTCATCCGCCATCACTCCATGTGGCCAGTGGGGAAACTGAGGCTGGGAGGAACAGCTGAGTTACCTCAAGTCTGGCAGCCAAAGAAAAAGGTTAACTAGCTCCACGCCATTGTCCCCCTCCAGCCATGACCATACACAACCATTCCAGCATAGGGAAAACTGAATATTCAGCAGAAAGTAGAACAGCCATGAAACAGGATGGCAGTGAGCAGACCAGGGCCTTCCACTGTGCCACTAAGGCCAGGGCTGCTCCTGGGAAATGTGAACACAATGTCTCGAGGGCATCATTTGGTTTTCTGAGAGAAACCAAAAATCCAGGTTTTTCTAATGAACTTTTTCCTCTAAAACAAAGTATAAGGTCATATAAAGTACTCCTGTAGGCAGAATTGAACCAGGACAACCTTACAATCATTTCTGTTATGCCAGAGTATCTACAAGTGCAAGGGCCAACAGGCTGCGTGGTCCACACCTTGGGAGGACCCACAACAAGGTTAAACTGAAGGCAGGAGTTATATGGTCTCATACCATGACTTGAGACCTATACACAGGAGCACAGGAAATAAAACCAAAAACAGGCCAAAAAGGAGTACAAGGGTCTCATCCCCCTGTTGAAATTTTGTTTTTAATCCTTTCAGGCAGTAGGGACTCTGGACATTCACAAAGTGCTATGTAGGACTCCATCAGCTATGGAAAGAAAGGGCTTTTTTTTTTAAAGTTTCTCCGTCTTCCCAAAGGGAAGCCAAATCTAGAGCAGCCTTTGTGGCATAGTCCCAAGGCACAGGGATTAAAAGCAGCAAAGAGCATGTCCTTGGAGGACAAGAAGCCTGGGGTCAACACAAAAGTCTAAGCTGGAGAATAATGACCCTTCAATGCTGAGGCATAAGAAGCCCAACCCTACTCTGATGGGCACTGCTCATCACTGCTTGTATCCACCTTCACAGAAGGAGATCTAGTCCTGACAAAGTCATGCAGAGAAGCCTGGTAGAGAAAGAGGACAGTTTCAGGAAGATACTGTCTATGCAGAGACCTAGGTTCACTACTGGCCTCAGATTCCTTCATGAGTTACCACATGCATCAAAAGTGGGGAACCCAACATGAATCCTCAGCTCAAGGAGTTTATAAACCAGTGAGGAAATCAGGGTGAGTTTAGCTATTACTATAAAGTGCTTTTTTAAAAAGTGATAATTCCATCAAAAACATTTATAAAGTGTTTGGAGTGTTGGAATATGCAGTGAAAACTCTCAGCACAGGGAATCGTGAAATCCAATGGACTTTGATGTGTTGCTAGGAGTTAGACACAAAAGGCTTAAAGGACAAGGAGTGGGACTGGAAAATGCACATGAACAAGAGACAGCAGCCTGAAGCCTCTGGGACACAGGATGTGATGCTAGTTTATCCTGATTATGGGCCACAGTGAGAAAATCTGTTGGGAGTTTTAGGAGTGGACTTATGTGTAAGCTGGAAATAAGTGAGCAATTTAAGATAAAAAGATGGAGAGTCTGATGCTGAATTCTCAGGTTCAAATCCGTTCATATAACTGTGCCTGGTATATCCCACCCTTCCACATCTTAAGTACCATATTAAAATCCAAATGCCAACAGATCCCTTTACTTGGATGTCGCAGATGCACCATAGCATCCTAGATTCAACATGGCTAAAACCAACTCACCTTCCTGCCACACGGTCCCCTTCTCATAACTTTTGCGCAGAGATGGTTCCATTTCGCCCTCCAGTACCCATTCAGAACCCCTAAGTTAGCCCTTCACCCTTCCTGCTCCGTGCCTTCCATGTATAGCTGCTGATGAAAGCTTACTGCCCTAGTCTCCTTAGCATCGCTCACAACTGTCATCTGCTCCCCATACTCTAGGCAACAACTCACTCAAGAACTCAACAATTCTTGCTTGAGAGACCACATTCATCCCTTGGCAGCTCCCCCTTACTCTCCTTTTTCACTCAGCTGCCCTGATAGTCTCCAGAAAGCAAATCTAGTCATTTCATAAGTCTGTTCTAAATTCCTTCTATGGTTCCCCATGGCATGGACTTAAAAAATGTTTATTCAATGAACAGGCTCTCTGAATACACACTGTTCTCAGCCTGGCATGGTGGGAGTCAGTCTGTGAAAAAACACTGGTGCATGAGAGTTAAACAATAAATGAAGCTATTTATTCTGAATTCCAACCCCCCAACCCCCAAAAAATAAACCAACACTCATCACCTTTAACAAATTCAGTGCACTTATATGAGGAATAAATGTGGGAAAGTATGCCTAAGCCAGTTAAGGTAGAGCTGGAGGCTAGGAACCCTGGACCCTACCATTAGGAAAAAGATGACGCTACAAGTTTTCTAAGGATACATGTAACTGGGTGCAATCAGAGCTGCTACACATTAGTAATGCTGTGAGAAGCAGGAGGACAATGAAATTGAGAAAGGGCACTGAGAGGTGGAGTAACAGTCAAAAGATTCTAACACTGACTAAGGAAAGCCACAAGGCCCACAGTTAGGGACCGGAAATGAAAAAGAGGTGAATAAAAGAATATACCATGAAAAAAACAATTTGCATGGAATCAGTGACCATTAATTGTTAACATCCTTCAATCTGGAGATGGAAGCCTAATGATAAACACACCTAAATACTCAGCACACCTGCTGTGGAGATCACCAGCTTGCAGAGGTAGAAGTCAAACTAAATCATGATGCCCTGCTCCTGATGAGTCCTTTCTGACTTTAAACAGCTGCACAGCCTGGTAAAGCGAAAATGACATTATCCTTCTATTATTATTATCATCATCATCATCATCATCATCATTATTATTATTTGCATTACTGCTACAACCATTATGAACTACAACGTTCTAAATATCAACTATAGAGTGCTTGTCACTTTGGGTGCATAATCATCTCACCTAATGTTCATGAAGTTTGAGCTTATTCTGTAAGCAATGAGGTAGATGCTATTATTACCTGCTGTGGAAGACTAAAGGTGGCTGTTAATTCTTTGACACTTCTGCAATCAGAAGGTAAGGCAATATGTCTGAAGTCCACTGAACTTGGCTGGCTTTTGTAACTGGAGGGACCATAGAAGTAGTATTCTGCCAGCTTCAAAGCCAGCCTTTTGAGACAAGTTCTTTTTACCTTCTGTCTTTTTTTTTTTTTTTTTTTTTGTACCAGAAATCTAACTCAGGAACTCACTCTTGCCAGGCTGGCACTTGTGCCACTGATCTGTATCCCCAGCCCTTGCTTTCTGTCTTATGGACTACACTCTCTCAGAGCCCGCAGATACTGTATCACAAACCTGACTACCCTATGTCTGCCAGACTGTATAGGACACATGAAGATCTCTGAGCAACAGCCCCAATGCAGTCATCCTTGAGAAAGTTCCAGGCACGTCTGACATCCTGCACCAGATGAGAGCCACTCTAGCTCATGCGCTAGCAAATAGTACCATGAGTGAGCTCAGACAACAGCAGAAGAACCATCCAGCTGAGCCCTGATGGGGCGTCTACTTCACAAGGATCACATGGGAAATGAAATACAGTAGTTGCTGCTTTAAGTTTTTTAAGTTTTGAGATAATTTCTAATGCAGCAATAGATAAATCAAAACATCCTCATTTTGCAGATGAGCTATCTGTGCCTGCAAGAGGTTGCCTGTTTTGTCCAGAGTCCCCTGGATGACAGGCTATGCAGCCTGGGTGGAACATTCAGTCAGCCTGACCCAGCTACATACAAAGATGCACTTGAAACCATCATGTTAAGAGAATAAATGAGACACACAAGCTTAAATACCACATGGTTTCTCTCTTATGAGAAACTCAAAGTATAAATAAAGAGCAAAATAAGAAACTGATTAATAAAAAATGGAGAGATAGATTTTTGCAAATGAGAAGGGATCCAAGTGATAATGGGAGGGAGGAGTTAGGAAAAGGGAGGGAATAGGAAAAGAATGAAGATGTGTTATGTACATGTAGCAATCTCCCATGAGGAATGTAATCATTATGTACTGTAAATATACAGTAACAAAAATAAAAATTAAATCAATCAATTGATCAATCAATATAATTCTTGAAAAAACAAAGCCAGACAGGACTGGTAGAACTAAATTCCCCATGCTGTTTAGATTGTGTGAGTATTGCCAAAAACCTCATGTCATATGACTTCTTTGTTTGGCATAGTTAAGTCTGAGCAATTTTAAAGCTGCTTCTCGACCACCCACCAACCTTGCTCTCTGAGCAAAGTCTTAAATAACTATTGTTCACTGCTGGAAAAGCTAACCTTTATAATGAGCAAGAAGTAAAGAAAAACCCAAGGACAAGTGATAATCTCCCTCCCCAAAGGCTGTCCTCAAAGAATCAATTAATTCTTGTGATCCTATAAGGAAAAGAAAAAAAGGAACGCTGGCTTGAACCACAGATGGTACATGTCACCCAAAGAGACAGTCATACCTGTGCCACAGGTGGTCCAAGCCAATAGGAAGGTAACACATTCAAATCAAAGCTGCCTCATTACTACATGGTTCCCTGACTAAAACCCAAATCTCGAAGAACTGTGAGCTCTGACACTCTTGTAATTGGTTCTCACGATCCTGAGACTATCCACAGTGCTCAAATGCTAAAAGATTCCAGGAAGGTGATAAATGTGGGCATGCTTCTGGGCTGTTACAATGTGAAACTTCAGCACATTGTGGTTATGTTCCAACGGATGAGATGCCAGAAGCAAGACTGAGTTTACATGCACTTGTGATTCCCGTTGACAAGATACATGTACTCGTTCCTTCAGCCTAAGCAAAATTCTTAGGACTACAACACATCTGAGAGTGAGGTGCCTAAGAAAACCATCTGTGGATGGGACAACACAGGGAGTCATCAAAAGTAATTGTTTAAAAATACACTTCAAAACGACAAAGGACAGCATCCATAGACACATTCTTTCCTATCTTGAAATAGGGTTTGGAGCAATTGGCTTGATGTCATTATAAAGCTCTACAGAATAAATATAAAAACATCTTAATTGGGCACTGAATTACCCCAAATTAAACAAAATATTTGCACACCACATAATACTGATTCATTTGTCAGATGATGAGCCCTTTCAGTGCCATTGTTTCACCTGAACAAAACTACAGAATGTGAAAATAGATCTGCTTATGCTTCTGAGATAAAAGGTCTTTTACCCTAAAATAGATCTCCCACTTCATTTCCTGCTTTTTCACAATAGATCAAGGAGGATAGCGTAGTTCATGATTCTTCCTTGGTCAGCTCTTATGCATAGCAGATATATCATCCTTAGATGAGCCAAAGACCAGAGAAATGCATCCAAAATACACAGGCCCATCAATTTAAAGGAAACAATTTACAACCAACGTGAAGTATTAATTCAGGAAAGCTATAAAACAATAACAAAATACAAGTAGTCACTATGAAAGCAGGTCAAAATAATGGCTGTGAATGCTATAAAAATTATCAATTCTGTGGCTACAGGGACTTGGTTCAGAATCCTAGGGCCAAAGCTATAGTAATACAACTTGGGGTGGGTGTGGGGTTCACACTCAAGAATCTCCATTTCCTTATCTGTACATAGTAGAGACTGATGGAACCCACCATGGAGGACTGTGTTTTTAAAAACCTCTGAAGGGAATGGTAAGCATCTAAGTAGTATCTAGTAAGAGCTCAATGTTTTGACCATCTATCACATGGGAAACTGAGTTCTAGTCTTACCTCTACCATTGACTGGCTGTGTGACCCTGGGCAAGTTTTTTGTTTTTTGTTTTCTCTAGTACCAGGAATCAAACTCAGGACAGGTACTGTGCCACTGAGCTACATCCATGGCCAATCCTAGGTAAGTTAACCAGTCTCGGTATCTGCTTTTCTATGTGAAGGTAATACAAGAACTGTAGTAATTCCTGTATGAAAATAACATCAGTACTCAACTCGTGGGGAAGCTCTGAGAGTGCAAGGTATTAACATGTAAAAAGTACACATAATTAATGGCATTTGTTTGCTGTTATTAATGGTATTAATGTTCTACTCACTAAGTACCAGACATCATACCAATAGCTTTCTCTAGATTAGGGTTGGCAAATCCTTTTCCATTAAGGGCCAAGTAGTGAATATACTGTTGGCCCTCAGGTTACAGAAGACTCTCTGTCACACAGTTATATGAGGGTCATTTAAACAAGCAAACAACAACAGGCTGCAGGCTAGAGAGCTTGAGGGCCATCTTTTTTTTTCATTTCTAGCTCTTTATAATCTAAGTGATTGATTAGGTGCTTTTCAAACTGTGAAGAGGCCATGATTTTACTCTCCCTATAAACTTAGAATAGCAGCCAAGTTTCCCAGAAGCTGGCAGAAGGCACAAGACCCCAGAGTCAGACACAAAGGAGTTTATATTCCTCACAGCAGAGAAACCAGCATGAGTTTCATCTTTCTGTCTGCTCCCTCTGCTTGGCACCCCAGTCCCACAGGAAGATGTGGGACAGGCCAGGTGGGCTCTGTGCACACAGTGTTTTGGAGTTAAGGTTGAGGAACACTGGGCTTGGGAATCCCAAACTTCATCTGGTATCTCTCCCTAAGCTTTGCATGAAAGGAAGACAATACCCCTCTTATGCTGAACAGTAAATAGCCTTGCTCTCCGCTCCCAGGGAAACACTATCTCCATCTTCCAAGGTCTTCTGCTGGACAATGTTCACTTCAAATGACAGTGGAAAGCAAGGCTGCCAGGACTCAGTTCCTGACAATGTGTAAACACACCACATTCCTGCGGAACACTGCCCCTCAGCAATGCAGGAAGAAAGTACCAGAGCTGGCGTGCTCTTCATCCAAAGGCTTTTTCCTGTGAACTAATCATGCAGATTCATTGTTTTTTAAAAAGTGCCCATCAAAAAAAAATGAAGAATTTGGAAATTTCAAGGCTTACAATTGAATGCCAGTGAGATTAAAGGTTGGATCCGTGATGTCATACACATTATTTCTGCTGAAAAACTGCCCTCAGTTAAAAACAGAAACCAATTCGTAAATGTGAATTAAGTGTATACTCCACAAAAAATAGCTGGTGAAAGGGAAAAAACTCCTTACGTGTAGATATAAATGTTTCCTGACAGATATAAATGAAAACTAATACGGTGACATTTTTCAAATTAGCCATTGGAAAACATGGGTGGGTGTGTGTGTGTGTGTTTTAAACAGCCTAAGCATTTTTCAGTTATGTTGGCCTAGGAAAGTTTTTATGAAAAGGATAATAAATAATTAATTCTACTGGCTAGAAGCTGCAACTCTTCTCTGCTTCAACAATATACATTGAAATACTGTTTAAATTATCAGAGCAAATTGATTCAAAAGGCTTCCATTAGCAGCTGGCAAACAGGTTTGAAGTTGACTAATAAATTTTAGATAAAGATATAGCTGTGAGGATGGCAGTGCTAGAGTACTGATCTCCAAGTCACCAGTTTGTTAAATTAGTGGCTAAAGTCTAGATTTCCCCCATCTCATAACTCACTGTGTTAAACAATATGTCACAAGACAGCTGGGCAGAGTCAAACCAGAAAGCCTGCTGGCATGAATGTGTGGCACCTGCTCACAGGCTGACGTTCCAGCAATACTGGGTCCAGGTTTATTTAAACATCCCCTTCTGAGTCTATTCCACCACAGTTTCTGGTACCTACATCAAGGATAATCAGACCCACCTATGACACAGAAGTTTCTACCAATGACACAACTTGCAGGATAAAGTCATACCTGAGGTACCCATTAAGAATGAGTCTTAATCAAAATCAAAAAAACTTATACATAAGCTTCTTGTTTTGGGGTGTTTTTGTTTTTGAGGCAAGGTTTCATTACACAGTTCAGGCTGGCCTTGAACTCACTTTGTAGCCCAGGTTGGCCTCACATATGTACCAACCCTCCTGTTTCAGCCTCACAAGTGCTGGGATTTCAGGTGTCCACCACCATGCTGGCCTTGCATTAGGCTCTTAGCCACATCTAGATGCTTGTACTTCAGAGGCTGTAATGTGCTGCTTTGGCTTATCATGTATTATGCAGATATTCAAAACAGTAAGTTAAAGTTGTACTTACTGGTCTGGAAGCAAAGACACTGAATAGTACCTAGGGATAGTAGGGAATGTGTAAGGAAAGAGAACAAAACATTATAACATATATACTAGCACATACACTAACGTGAAGAAAGTTGTTATAAGAAACATAAATTATTAATCACGGTTTCCTACACAAAGTAGAAATGAAGGAAGGAGTAGAAAGGGTTTTTTTTTAATGCTTTCTGTATATAATTCTAGGGTTTTAAAACATTATTCAAATAAGCATGCATTTCTATCACTATTGACAAATATCTAATGCAAAAAGAAAACAAAGAAGGATGTGTGGCTGGCACACAATCAGAAAATGAGCAGGTTATTTATTGTCTTCCTAGCAACTTGAAGAAGCCCATCAAGGACCTTTCTATTCATCTACTGTTTAACCTATTTTATAACCCAGTCCCAGGAAATGGTAGCAAGAAGAAAGAGCATTGGAACCAGTCAGGCCTAGAGGAAAGTTCTGGCTCCATCTGCTTGCTCCTTCTCCAATTTTGGGTCAGGTTCTTAAGTTCTTCTGTGTGCTCCTGAGTTCTTCCAAATGCAAAACAATTGCAAGAAGTACAGTGAGCCCATATACAACATCCCTGACAGCGGTCAGCTCTTTCCTCGGGACGTCTGCCTAGGAGCAGAAAAGGCACATTTGCCTTACCAGTGAGGCAGGCTGATAACATGGAAATATGTTACAAGAAACTGATTATAAAGAAACTCAACTTTATATTTTCACATCATTCAAGTTCATACCATCCATTAGTGGAGATGGAAGACTAGGGCATTTTTTAAGGAATATCCTGTTTGCCTTTCCTGATTTGCAGGACCACTTTTTCACTGGAGACTCTGCACAATACTCCCAGCCTAGGTCCCATCAAGAGAAGAGCGGGGCCACAGGTGCAAATCTCCTAGCAGACACTATCCCTCTCTAACAAAGATCGGAAACAGCCCAGATGAGAAAGATATCAACCTCCTAGGCTGTCTTCGAAAGGGACCAATGGAAGCTGCTTGCAGCCCATTCCTTGGGCTGGATTTACCCACCACCAATGCCAGTGTGATCTGCAGGGGCCCATCCTTCTGAGCTCCCCAGCTCTGCTGACCTTACCAGGGGATGGGGCAAGGATGATGCACACCACTAAGGTCGCTCCCTGCAGGAGAGCCATGGAAGCTACCAACATACCAACAGTTAACTTCCACTTTCAAATTTTAATGGCCTACAAAATAATATACCCAAATTGTGTAAATGGAGAAAATGAACTGAAAAGTGAGAGTTGTTCATTTTTAATTAAGTTCATAATTATATAACAACAAAACAAGCAATTAATTTCTGCATGGCTACATTAACCACTCCATACTTAAATGAGGCAGAAAGAATAACTGAAAAGAATTGTCTCCCTTCTAAGATAAAGATGAGACATAAAATTGTGTGTGTGTGTGTGTGTGTGTGTGTGTGTGTGTGTGTGAGAAAGAGAGAGGGAGAGAGAGAGAGAGAGAGAGAAACAGAGAGAGAGAAATCTGCATGCATCTAGTACTTATAATGTTATGGGTAATATTCCAGTATGGGGGAGGGCTGAGTCCCCGCCCCAAGAGGGCTCAGTTACTCCTCACACAACTCCGTACAGCAGGTACTATGTATTTCTTCCGTTTGACAGATAAAAGATCTAGGGTTAAGAAAACTTACCGAACCCACTGGGTTCCTACAGCTGGCCAGTGCAAACCAGACTGAACTCTGTGGTCTAGCTCATGAGTCCTGGGGTCACCATTCTGCTGTCCAGCCTTCAGGAAAAGAGAACAAAGGCAGCAGCAGGGGCCAACAAACTTTCCCAACAGGACAGAAAGGTAAATAATTTAGGCTTTAGGGACCACAGGGTTTCAGTCCCAACTACTCAACTTTGCTGTGAAAAAGCCAAGGTAAAGCCAGACAACATATGGATGGAGAAATGCTGGTCAGCCAAGCTGTGTTCCAGTGAAACTTCATTTACTGACACTGGAATGTATTTTCATACAATTATCACACGTAACAAATTATTTTCCCCTTGATTTCTTTCCTCCAAATGTTTCAAAAATGTAAAACACATTCTTAGTTCACAGGCTGTACAAAAAGTACGGTGGACCAGAGTTGGCTCTCGGACCTGAGCTTGTGGAGCCTTCCATTAGAGGCAGCAGTAACGTGAGGGAAAGCACTTGAGTGAAAGTGTCAGGAAGGCCTGAGGGTGAGCCCAGGCTCTCTCTCCTTATAAAATCTGTAAGGTTCCTATGCCCAATTAGGCATGCCTCACTTTCCATGTCTGTACAATGAGGAATTAACATCTACCTTTGTTTTGAAAATTAAACTGAAACTGCATATATAGTGGGCCTAGCATTGTACTGGACACACGATAGAGAATTTGTTCAGAGTCCATTCACCAAATAAATCACTTGCTAAGTCCCATTGCAGGCTAGGAAATATTTTACTAATACCATTGCAGGCTAGGAAATATTTTATTAATACCAGATGCAGCTATAAAACAACAGACACAACTTTCCATCCTTTATTCTAGTGCCAAGCTTTACAAAAAACAAACAAACAAACTTTACCCATATTGTCTTTGTCCACATGGGTGGCTATTACAAAATACTGCAGCCTGGATAACTTTACAAACAGCAGAAAGCTAGGTTCCCACAGCCGCAGGGGCTGGAAGTGCAAGATGAAGGTGTTCCAATGTCCCAGCTACCTCAGGCCCTAAAGATGTACAGGAATTCTTCCTCCAATCCTAAAAGTGATGACAATAATTTGCAGGACAGAGAGGGTCGGGCACTGTCATCTCATGAGCAGGACTTAGAATGGCATAATTTTTCTACCTGAGAAGGAATAAAACTCCTTAACTCATCTCTTACTGCACCAATGTGGTGGCCTGGAACAGCCTCTTAGACTGTTCACAAAGAGAAGCCCTGCCTCATAGGCTATAACTCACCTCCACCCATAAGGATCTCTGGGCCCCATATGGTGATGAGGAAATTAACACTAAAGGTCGCTCCATAGTGATCAAGGCCCAAGAAGTGATTCTCCGGACAGCATTCACCCACATGCTCGGGGCAGGGGCCAGAAGCACACCATCCAGGGAAAGGCACACCTTCCACCCTGCCACGGCAGAAAGATATCACAGCCAAACTCGCTCACTCTGGTGCCTTCGTGGAGATGTCATGAGCTAGCAAGCAGGTTAGGATAAAGGATGGAATGCAGTCAAGCTCTTCCTGCACAGCCCAACCTAAACGACACCCTGCTGACTGAGCCTAAGTGAGGCCCTCCTGCACCATCAGCCTGCCTCACTGAAGGTGCATAGTCAGGGGTGCTGGTATCTTTTATACTCACTCCAAGGAAGTGGCAGAAAAATCTCTGGGGGTCCTGACTCACATACTTGAATAAATCTTTGTTGGCTCCAGCCAAAGGCCTTTTATCACAGCAGTGCTGCATTGTACCATTCCATATACCTTTCATCCAAAGAGAGCTCCCCATTGCCTTTTGGGCAAGCCCTCCTCCCTAGTGCATATCTAGGGAACCCATTCCCACCTACTGCATCAAGTACCAAGACCACGACCCCTCTGGACCAATCAGGAATGGCCACCATGAGTGGTTCAGAGATGGCCCAATTAGAGTGAAGCCCTGAGCACTGATGGCAGCTACTGGGAACAGAGAACCACTCCTGCCGGGGTAGCTGAGAAGCTGACTTATGAACCAGCAGGTGAAGGTCAGCTATCATACTATTAACAGATCATGAATTCTCCCAGCAACAGCCAGGTTTGCCTACAAATGAAGGACAACATCTCTATAATCTACATCTTAAATTTACCCAAGGTCACCAAGAAGTTTTGCTCAAGATTACCTATCTTTTAACAATACATTTTAGACATCATACTTTTCACAAGTCATCTTTTTCTGTCATATGCCCTTGGAAACTTTCTAATTAAAAAACAGAGGAAAGAAGGGAAGGAAAGAGAGAAGGCACGCAGTTAAAACACTTGGTTATATGGTCTACCCTAAAGCTTTAATTGAGTTTTATTTTCAAATATATCTCCTATAACCCATTAGTATAAAATCATCAAAGCAAGACCCTCCACTGACTGATCCACAAGGCTCTGTGGTATGTGAGGGCTGCTAAAAAAATAAAAAATAAAATAAAACACTCAAGTCTAATATGGCCCACATACATTAAATCTGAAAAATGAAAACAAAGACAATCCCTTAGCAGCTCCTCTGCATGGCCCTGGCATAGGAAGTATAATGGTTGTGCCCAGTGCCAAATTGGTCTTGAGGTGTGACCCAAATAGCACAGGACTGTCCTTCATCAAAGCAGCTTAAAGTCCTTCCCCTGGCCCAGAAAAGACTATGCTGGTCAGAGCAACCTGAGCAAAGACCTCAGTGAGCTCAGCACACCCTAAGCATATGCAGAAAGCAAGAGGCCAGTTTATCTATGATGGAGAGTTGGGATGAGCAGGGACAGTGAGTCTCAGAAGTCATTGCTCGCAAATGCTACCTGAAGTTAAACATATATAGATAAGTAGATGCTGAAAATCTCCAATAAATAACTATAAGGGATCAGAAGCAAAGATACCACCAGTCTCCTCCTAGGCACTCTGGAAGGAATTCATAATGCCGTCCTAAAAGGTTCAACAGAATCAGCCAGACAAAGAACCACCCACTAGATCAGAATGAGAAGCTATACTCAGTCACAAGAGCTCTTCATCTGCTTTCATAGTGAAGAGAAGTTGGAAGGACTTGTCAGAAACCTCTGTATATCATCTGTGGTAGTGACAGATACTGGCGATCAACTGCACCTGAATTCTATCATAACAGGAAAGTTCTCATCAGTCCTTTTGGTTGTCTTCATTATGGTGAAAATTTTGGCAGTTATTATTACAAGACACAAATGCTAGGTGTGCAGACAACATAAGTGGTCCCCACACTGTCAAAATGTGTGATTCTGTCTTACTGAGACCTCTTCCTACCTAAGCTACACATTAAGCAGAACTGCAGCACATAGAAGATGTTCGGAAAGGATGAATCCACCAAGGGGATGGGCCAAAGCTGAGCTACTGGCAAGGTAAAATGTGGACAAGCCATGGATTTGTCAATAGGACATGGGAAATACTCACCACAAGTACTTGAATGATTGATAGTTTCCTAATGCTAACTGATTATGTATTAATAACACCATCAGTTTATTTTAAAAGCTGTTCTTACCTGCCAAGTGAACATTCTAATAGCTATTTAAAGAAAATATGCATATTATGGCAATGTCAATCATCAAAAAAACATGATTTGGACACAAAGAATTCACATTTTACCAACAATTGCCAGAGCAAAATAGGGAATTCTCAGCTCAAAGCACAGATAAGAGCAACTCTCAGTGATTGTAATATGAAATAGACACAAAAATAAAAGCATAAGGAATCATTTGTGACAATGATTTCTATGAATTGCATATAACATATACCCCATAATATTTAAAAGGAATGCAGACATTACAATGAACAGCAATCACTATGAGTGACAGGTCTTTATCATTTTTCATTCAAAACAAGTTTAATTTTAAAAGATGATAAATATACCACACAAAGATACAAAACCAAGTATTAAATGCTCCTGAGTAACTTCTGTATTTTAGTTAGGGTGCAGGTAAAATTAAATTTTCCTAATGTCTTATACATGTCAATTCACCAAAAACATCGAACTATGTGTTGGTTAACTGTGGTGCTAACTTTAAGAAATGCCCAGCAGACTAGTTTAGCATGTAATCCGGGTGTGTGTGGTCGACAGACTTACTGAATAGGGAAGACCCACGCTAGACGTGAGTTGCACCAGCCAATAAGCTTGTAACCTGGATGACACGAAAAGGGAAAGAAGGAAGTGTCAATTTTGCTTCTCTGGAGGAGCTCCAGGTTGCACCACTCCCTTTGGAGGTCCACCTCGGCTTCGCTCACAGGCTGTTCAGCCTTCAATCAGATCTTTCAGCTTCTCAAACAGACACCAGTCTCGACAGTGAACTCCAGGCCTCCAGTTTCTTAATGGATCTTCTAAGCTCTCCAGGATGCAGACAGCCCTTTTACATTCCTCCACCCCAAATTTGCAGGTGGCCATCATAAGCCTACCTTGTGAATCCTTTATGTATTAGACAGATAAATAGATAGATAGATAGAGCATATATCAAATGGAATAATTATATATTAATATTAGTGAAGCCTCACTGATACAGTGATCTTTAATGTTATACACTGGATAATGAAGACTAATACCCATTTGTTCATGTTGCTACCAAAGAGCCTATGTCTTTCAGAAAACTAAAAAGATGTCTTTGACTAGGTACCTCAAATTAGAGCACTGGTACATTTTGCAAATCTTTTAATGATCTTGAAACAACTGAGCAAAGTGAATTTTTTTCCTTATAAACTGATGAACAGAAAATAAAATTTCATTAGGGAGCCTGCATCTATGAAGCATGCTATTACCAAAGCTTTTTTATGGAACTTCCTCGGTTACTACTTCCTCTGTTACTACTTACCAAGAAAATAATCCTAGGAGGAAAAGGATGGGCCCACTACAGTTAAAAAAAAAATAAAAGTATAAACTTCTAAAAAGTGCCTCCTCATTGATCTAAGGCATACATCATTCAAAGGTGAGCTTTGAAAGTATTTAAGTAATACTTTATCCTCGTAGTCAACTTAATAATGACTTAAGACAATACTGTCAAAATTCTCCTTCTTTGAATAATAGCCAATTTTTACTTACAAAAAAAAACACTGACCAATTCCTATGAGAGTTCAAATTCCTACCACAGGCTTTGAAAGCCTTCCTCAAGCTGTTTGGACTCAACTTGCAATTTTCCCATGCTTGTCTTAAAACACACACTGACTAAGAGGGTACTCTGTCACTGTCAGCTACGGCCCCAGTGGCTCAAATGGGCTGCTGAATGAATGTTTTAGCAGTCATACCCTCAGATCTAGGGAAGACAGATCCCATGTCCTAACCCTTTTCTTTGGAAAACACCATGCATGTATCAAATCCCAAGAAAACAAACTTACTAAGAAACACAGGCACTTCCATCACTAGAGATCTGCTACTCAGCACTGGTACAGTAGACCTGAGAGATCCTAAACCTCCACTCTCACAACTGCACTGTGAGGCCTCCAGGTAACTGCTGCTGCATATCACCTACCCTCTGCAGTGCAGCTGAATGTTTTGACGCTTGCAGGTGCAGTACTCTCAATCTGAGGGACCCAGTGTTCTGGGGTGCCAGAAGGGTTTGAGTCTTGTAACCTTTTGGATAACAGAAAAGATAAATTAACTTGTCACATCCTTCCTGTCAGCCTAAATCCCATAGATTCTTGTATAACAAAGTACTGTGTCCCAATAATACAGTGCCCATTGTTTCATATTCCAATCTGTGACTTAAGAAGCTGCTAAATGGCAGGCATTCACAAGTGCAAGTGATTGCTAGTAGGAAAACATCTGATTGCTACATTTGCACACCTGTTGGACCAGAAGGGCTGTGCAGGCAGCATGACACGAATTCTCTTCTGTGGCCATCAGATGGAGGGTTCACACTACAGTTTCAAATTGCCCTGTCTTTATTTTAAAAAGTGATAGGATTTAAACAAATATCTAAAAAGTAAACTTCAAATCTCATTATGTTTCATTTTATATTGTTAGACTAAAGTCAAATATTTGAGTAAAAATGTCTATATATTCTCATTATTATTTGAGGTTTTTGTGTAAATTTTAATAGGTAACTTAGTAATATAGATCAAATTTCTTTAACGTAAGATGTCAAAGATTTTAAGATGCCCAGCACTGTTTTTATAACTGAGTATTCTTAAAGAGAAATAACATGAAAGTATATTTAAAAAGCCCAATGTCTTACAAATGTTTTAGGCTGCATTTGCAAACTATGTAAGAGTTCATGCCCTAGATCACCATAATTTAACTCAACTGTTAAACATTTTGAGAATTTCCATTCCTCTAAGATATATTCCTAGGTATGAAAATCCTGTGGGATGTTTTTGTTTTTGTTTTGGCACTATAAAACAAAAAGCTTTGGGTTTGAACATAGGGCCTGTGTACTGTGCTGTATTCCCAGCCTCTCACAGTATTTTTTTTTTTATTTTGAGACAGGGTCTCACTGAATTGCTAATATGTCCACGCTCAACTCAAACTTGCGAGTTTCCTACCTCAGTCTCTCAGAGGGCTGAGGTTAGAGGCCACTGGGTCCAGCTATTATTTGTTAAACTGCTGACAGCGATTTTCAGATTATACTTTAGGACTGCAGTACTGAATCTTTCCCACCCAGTAAGAATGTCTTCTTCTACACTACTGGAACACAGCATAACTATTTTCATCTTTGTTAAGTTTGCATCCATAAAAATGGAAAAAATTTGTTTCTGTTCTAAACCATTTCTTCTCTGCTAATAACCCTGAATTTTCCAAATATTTATTTTTCTTTTGTATGACTTTTTAGAATTGTGTCAGTGTGTCTGTTTTGTCTTTGGCTTTTTACCTGTTAATTTGTAGGAGCTGCTTGTTTATTAAGCAGATTAAATATCTGAATGGACAGCAAAAAGAAATTCTATTATTAATTCAAACACATACTTACAGACATAATTCAAAACTGTGCTTCTGTTATTAATGTGGTGCTAAATTACTTTATGAGTTCTTAAAGATTCTTATTTTTGGCAAGTCTGAGGCTGGGAATGAGACGATGCCTGTATTTCCCTGTGTGAGCACCAGTCGTAGTATTCACAGGCCAAACACATGGTAAAAGCAGGCGGGAAGGGAACACTGTAAAGCAGAGATTTGTGGAGTGTGATAATGAGGCAAGTCGTTACGTTCTAACTGGTCTTAACTGTTCCATAAATGTTTCTTTTACCCTGTAAACTTTAAGGTCAAGATAATATGGGACTACTTAGAGTAAAGAAGCCTCGCGTGGGCCTTGGCTAGGGAACAAATCTTTTCTTAGGGGTCGGGGGGAGGTCTGGAATACTCTTTAAAAACTGTTGGATCAACTCCGGAAAGTAAATTTTCTTCGCTAGCACAAGTGCCAAACTGAGACCAAGAACAAGTGGGCTGCATCGTTCACCCTTTGGGTAGTTCCTGGGGTTCCGTGGGAGATGCCAGCCTCCCAGAATGGTGTGTTTTGTCCTCTGAAACACAGCTTTGGTGAACGCACCACAAATTTAGCTACAGAAACAAAAAGGCAACCTTGTTCTCCACAAAGCAAGATCATCTCCATGGCATTCTGGTTTTCCTACCGTCTGCAATGTGTTAATACCAAAAAACAGTGTGTCATTATCAAATCTCCAGTGAAGCTATTTTCAGATTATATAGTCTATTTTCTAATCCTCTTTTAATCCCAGAAAATTAAGAGCTAACAATACATGGTATAATTTATTGGCATATTAAATTAACAGTGGAATTTTCCCCTAGCTGTTATTAATGCTGTAATTTGACTGGTTTCTATTGGTACAAGGAGCCAATATAATTTTTAAAACTTCCTTTTAACATCATTAGCAAGTGTGAAATCGATGGATTATTGGCTAGTACGTGAAACATTGTAGATATCACAAGCTATGCTTCTAAGATAAAATATTTTTAAATATAGGGACAATATTGTGTTAATGGACAACTCTGAATTCATGACTGTCACCCAACTATCTTACCTACTTCATAATTACATATGGGATGACTTGGATTTACACCGAGTTGTTCTTCTAGGAAACAAAACAAAATTGGAATATTTTATAAACTTTATTTCCTGATTTTGCAGGAGAATTTTTAAAAAGTGGAAATATGTCAAGTTCACATCACAAGGCAGAAAATACCCTATGGTACAGGGTGGTGATATGTCCCAGGTAAAACTTCAGGGTGGTGACTGAAAGAATATCAGAATCAAAGTCTAGAATGCCAAGAGTTCCAACAGTTGCGGAATCACCATCCCCATCAAAGCAGCAAAGTGTGCATGCTAATTGTCCCAGATCCTTCCACAAGAATGAGAGTTGTGTTCTAATTACACAGCCTCCAGTAAGGAAGGAATTAGGGGTGAGAGAATGCTCTGGTCAACCTCAGATTCTATTCCTGGGTTTTAATTGCAAGATTGCAGGGGGGGCAGGAAGGAGAAGGGCAGTGTTCCCCTCAAGTTCCCCCAGGTTCTCCATGCAGCAGTGAGATGCTGTCCTGATTTATATCACACTAGACAAACTCGAAGAGCCCATGCCACTCAATCCCCTCCACTGCCAGCTCTAAGGAGTCTGCATTGCCTCACGCAAGGCTGTTACTGTCAAATGGCATTCCCCAAATCCATCAATACTGCCTGCTGCCAAACGCAGACCCTGCTGCTCTACAGGTTGCAAATATTTCAATCACTGTGCAGACCTGCAGCGGCATCTGAGCAAAACTGGAAGCAAACTTGTGAAATCTGATGGCTTTATTTACCCCTCCAATGGTAAGAGAAACATACACTCGTAAACCTTCACTTTCCAAATGTTTACTGGGAGATTAGAAAAACAACAGATGACATCCAGTGTGTCAGCCCAGAAGAATCACAAAAATCCTTCTTTAAACAACCTAGCAGCCAGATGAAGACCCCAGGCCAGGAGCCTGTGTGTGTTCAAGAAGTTCATGGGGCTGGCATTCCTTTGGATTGCTGAGATTTATAAAAAATAAAGCCTCAAGTCCAAAGCCCAAACAAGGACTCTCTTGGCCTCATCTGAAGCAAAAGTTCCTAAATCTGTCTCATTGCTTGAATCAGACTGCAGGAGACCATATATCTGTCTTATATAGTTATGTCGTATCCTGAATTCAGTGGGTCAACACTATGTAAAGAGATAAGATCCACCTACTGGTATGCATCAAAGATGGCAGCCTACTGGATTCTAAAGAGAAGTATCTGAGCCTGTCTACAGTCACCAATGTCTTTCTCTGTTCTCTGTTCATATCAGTATATCAACTTGTCAACTATTCATTCATTCAACAAATATTCTCTGAATGTAAATGAAATGTGAATCTCATCCTGCAACCATCCTATTCTTCCCATTTAGCAAATAACAGAACTGAGGCCCAGAGATGGCAATTAAATCATGCAGGAAAGTAATAAAACTGAACCTTCTAAAGCTAGTCCACTTCCCTTCTGGACCAAGCTGCCTGGTTTGTGAGAGCAAACAAACTCCTTTCTATGCAATCAACTCAGGAGTCAAGATCTGGGAGAGGAAAAGCTGGAAGACAGGTCTGGGAGGAGGCGATGAAGTGGTAGACCAGCGCTGGACCAGACTGAGCCGGTGATGTCCAGTCCTCCACTCACCCCGATCTGGAGCAGCATGGAACTATGTAAAGTGGGCAGGCCATAGAACTGGGAGTCTGGAGAACAGGGTCCACACCACGACATGGATGGTATGGCCCTGACTAAGTTCCTTCCTTTCTGTAAACATTTTAGTTCTTCATCTAAAGAACAGAAATAAAAAAACATTCTAAGAAACAAACGTCATTACCCATTTTTAGGGACTAAAAGATAACTGGCTACTATAGATACCTAGTAACCTATGGCTGCTGTTATTTTTCCTGCCTTGGGATGTGTGATACTTTCTACAATTCTAGCAAGTTTTCCTAAGTGTGCATAGGTGGGGGCACTATGCGTGTCCCCCACAGCAGAAGGAATGTGCTGTCCCCTGCCTCTCTTTCTTACCCAGGATGGTGACTTCTGTCCCTCCTCTGGCTAAGCGCAATAGCTAATTCACTCCAAAGAATTTACAACCTTCTTTCTTGGCAATTCCTTTCTTTATGGCTTCCAAGTTTTTAGATCCTTTAGGTTTATTCCTTTATGTTTTTTTCCCCTCCTGCTGAAAGGGTGCTGTTCTGGCCCACTGTGTTGGAAGTCAAGAAACCTGGAAAGTGCTGTGCAAGCTCATAAAGTCACAATGCCAGGACCAGGAGGCTGGGCAGTGGAGGGGATCAGGCTGTGCCAAGACAGTTAGGCCTTCACTGGTTACAACGAATAATAATCACCCCAGAAAACGTGAGGCCTTGAAAGAGACTTGTAAAAATAATGTGAGGGCTTCATGCGAACGCGCAGAACACGGACGAGGGGCTGGGATGCCTTTGAAGTATGCTGCAGACCACATTGACAATATCCTCAAGGGCTCTTGCAGAGCAGGACCTCTCTGCAGATTCCTCTGCTGGCCCTGAGCCACACACCTCAGGATGTACCTATGCCCCAGAGAGATGGAGGTTTTGTTCCTGTGACTGGGGCTCAGAAACATGGGGCAGTAGCACAGATACCACCTGCTGCTGTCTACGGGTACCTAGAGAGGGGACGGACAGCTGCCCAAATGCATGTCACTGGATGGAAAAGTGGCAGACCTCTGTACAAGAGGACAAAATGGGCTGCTACCTTGGAAAGGTGAGGGCGTAGGTAATGATGCACAGAAGAATCCTGAAGACCATCACTCCAAGATCTGTGGGAAGAGAGCCAACTGCAAAAGCAGAGGGGATTCAGTTTTCTGAGCACATGGCTATATGGAGGAGCTCTGTGGTTACACCGGGTTTTCATAGAGAATCACCTGAAAGCCTGCAAACCTATTCCAGAGGATGAGAGGGTTTGGCAGAAGGGGACCCTGAGCCAGGCCTGATTCCACCATCCCATTCCTAAATCACCGTGACATACCTCTGACAGTCAGCCTCTGGAGCCTGATTTTCCAAGTTCCATTGTAGTGAAAGTCAGTTGTTCGAGCCACTCAGTGGCTGTTTAAAACACAAAGTCTGAAATCTGCACAGTGAGATATCTTCTTTCTCTGGCTCATATGGAATCTATGAAGGCAGGTGGGATTCAAGCATTGCAGTTGACAATATTGAACTGTGTCCAGGAAACCACGGTGTCCAGGACTCTCAGTAGGAACCTGCCTTATTAAGAGCCTGCAAGTTCCAGGACATACTGGGACAGAGTGATAATGACCCTAAGCATAGTAACAGGGCTTTAAGCAAATTACTTCATGTAAACCCAAATTTTTGTCTTCTGTGACACAAGAAAAGTAATAGGAATCTTAGGGTGAAAAGGCACAAGGAAATAGGGGCCAAATTCATCTTTACCCTCTTCTAAAACAGGGCTGGAAAATTTGAACAATTATTCTGATCTAAACAGAGGGTACGAACCGACATTTATAAAGGGCCTAGGTAAATAGATGATATTCCCGCCACTATTTGCGTTTCTATCAACCTCTATGCTGAATAATCAATAATAAATGTTGTTTAAACAAATGGTGTAATTTTCCAATCTGTGTTGTTCTAAACCGACCTTTCCTCCTCATTGCCATTTGTAATGCATGCATAATTCATTGATGAAGCAGAAGGAGAAATAAGGATGTTGATCTCAGTGGCCCTTTTTGGGTTGTTTTTTGATAATTTGTTATAATCCCATAAATAAAACAAAGCTTGTCAGTGTAAATATGTATTGTGTTATCTAGAGGTATATTTAGAGACTAAAATAATAAATGCCGGTCTACCTCTCCTGGCAATTTTGAGGCATAATTAATTGCTTGTAAGAAGTCTTCTAGAACTTGGAAGCCCTAAAGTAAAAGGGAAAGTAAGGCTGTTGTCAACACAAATGCTAAAGCAAATGCCTAAAAGGTAGTCATTTGCCATTTGGAGGAGTGTTTGCCTTTGTGAGAGCCCTGGTTGGGAAGGCAGGAAGAGTGATTCAGAAGGTACTGCTGTTCAAGTGGAGAGGTATGTGCGATGTGTGTACATATACACATATTCTTTAACAAATCTTAAATCAAGGGGTTTGCGGAGGTAACGTCTATCAATTTTAACTCCTGATTGTTGCTTACACACACACATACACCTCCATCTGACAAAAGTACACTGCAAAAATGTGTGAATGCACATACATATAACACATAGTTTTTTTTTTCTTAACAAAGCAAAATCAAGGGCTTTCCAGAGCTAACTTTGGTCAACTCTTGCTCTGATCTGCTATTTGTTCACCTGCATGCACTCATGTGCAATAAACCCTTTCAATATGGGAGACAAGAGCAAGATGCCCCTCTTTCCCCAAAGGGCACCTCTGTGTGCTCCCTCAGATCATAGCTGATGACATGTCAATGAAATGGCGCTTGCTCTCCTCCCAGAGATCAAAATGAGGGCTTAACCTGCAATTTACACTACAAGTCCCGTGATACTCGCCAGATCTGAAGACTTCATTCTAATCTTCCCTGCTGAAAAAATAATCAAATACTCCAGCAAAGATGTATTGACAACTCTTAATTAACCATGCTAATGGGGGGAAAGAGAGAGCATGGATAAATGCAATCCATGCATAACCCAAAGCCTTCCCTTGGCCATTAATTTCTAAGTTTTCCCCTTACTAAACCTTCTTGAGGGAAAGTGAGAGGGACAGTGGCCACGAGATGAAAGTCAATGAATCCTTAACAATAGAATTTCCTGATGTCTACACCCATGCCATGCCAATTACTGCTGGACATGCTAACAACCAAGGTCGCGGCCAAGGACACCAGGTATTCCAAGGATGGAGGTTCAGGGGGTATGTTTCAAGAGTCTTTGAGTATATGTAAATATATTTTAGTGGCTTTTAGAATAAAATTAGCTGTAAGAGCTATGCAGCAACACAGGCTGACTTGATGGGGACCTTCGAATTCCTCACCTGCTTATTGCCTCTCCACAGTTATAAGGCTAAGATGGGAGAACGGGAGCCAAGCCTCATAGTTACATAAAGCACAGGAGCAATGCTTTGTAATAAGCACCTGACTGCAGTGGATCAGGACTGCAGAAAGGGCAAATGCTGATGCCTATAATTAGCAAAGCAAAAGGAGGATAAAGAGTCAGCATTTCCCTAAACGAGCAGACGAATAGCATTTATTGAGCACCTTCTATTTTGCAGCCCCCACTGAACATACTGTGATGCGGTGTCATGAAATACAATCTTGGAATGAAAACTGGGCAGAGACTAGGAGCAGGCTTTCTCCTCCACCTTAAAATATCTGGTGCAGCCACACCAAATAAGAGAAGCATAAGCCATGCAGTATGAGCAAGTTATCCCATCACCTGAACCTCCGCCACCTCAGACAGTCATCTCTGCACCTTTGCCTGCCTGGCACAGTACAGGCACCCAAGAAGCAGTCCCTACAACACCATCAGCTTGTGTCTGTTAAACACAGCCAGGCAAGGGAAAGGGACCATCTCATTTAATCTCACCCACAAAACACTGGCTGATGTTATCCCTTTAATACAGAGGGGGAAACAGAGGCACAGGAAGAGTAAGTCACTACTTATAGTTGCGCAGATAGGAAGGGTCAGAGTGAAGAATCACATCCACAGCATCAAGCTTCAGAACCCTGACTGTGGCAATTGTGAAGCTCTGCCTATGGTGGTGCCTGATAGTCACTGCACTCAGCTCTTTGTGTGTGTTCCCACTTAATCCCTGCACAGCCCTACCGATTAGTGATGACTAGTGTTCTAGAAATGAGGAACTTGATCTTGGAAAGGGGCAGTAAGCTGCCAAGGTCACAGAGCCAGGGAGCAGGGGCAGAGCGCCCAAGGCCAGGTCTGTCCCTCCAGGTGAAGGTAATGATTAAGAACACAGGTCTGGAGCAGGTTTGAATCACTCTGTGTACAGCTGCTCACTGGGGACTTGGCCTCAGCCTTCTGATTACTGTGGGCCTTTATTACTTTCTCAATTCCCCTTGCTTATCACACTTGCCCCTTCCTCCCACTTCCCCTTCTCCTGCCCTTTCTAGCCGTTCAGGCCACAGCCCCACCCCCATCCTCACCCCTCTCCACTGTTCAATGCTCATGAAATGTTCATCATTTCAAAAGCCATGTTACAGTTGAGAGTTTTCAATTCTTAGGAAGAAAGCAGTCACATACGTACAAATAGTCAAGTCCCAAATGTACTTGAAACCATCATTTCAGTTCACCTAAGCTTACACAAATACAGTTTTCACGTTCAGAGCTCCTTACTGCAGAGCTGGGGAGGTAAACTCAGGGGCAATGCTTCTCACCTGCTTCTGAAACCAAGGTCTGGCTGCATAGCTGGTTTTTGAAATTTTGTTTTATTTTGTTTTTGCTTCTGTTTATTCAACACTGAGAGTTGAGGCCAGAGTCTCATGCGTGCTAAGCAAGTGCTTTCCCGTTGGGCCACATCCCCGACCCCTCTGCACAGTTTAAAACCTCAGCCCAGGCTCCTAGTGAAAACATCCTGAGTCTCTGGGTCACATGCTGAATAATAAGAGGTTTAAGGGGACACCAGGTTTACATTTAAATTACTGAGGCAAATTCCTCAAGAGGCTGATGTGACCTGTGCCCAACACTGCACCAAGAGTAACCATTAAGACGCACAATACATGGGGCACCATGCATGCAAGGACCCCTGGAAACAGTGAGCCCCCTCCCCTCCCTAGCCCAGAACGGAGATGGTGATCAGCGAGGCCCTGGCCCAAGTCAGCTAAGCCATAAAAACTACTTTCATTCTTTTGTGAATGGCCCAGTCTGCTTCTCTTCATCAGATGGCCCCCCTCAGCTTCTAAAGCTGAAGTCCCTTCCTATGTTCTCTTTCTAACCCTGTCTAATAAATCTGCCTGTGCCTCCCTCCACCGACGCATCCTAAAATGCTTCTCTGTGATGGGAGTCAATGAGCCTACTCCATGGGGTGCAAACTAAGGTCCCATCTTCCCTTTGGAAAGCCCCATCTGGTGACCCCACCAGGTGCATTCACAGGGCACCTCCTCTGCATCCTCACTGAAGTTGCATCCTTCAGGGTCGCAGTAGAAGTTTATGGACCCACTCATGACATGAAAAGTGTGCATCAGAGCACTGGGATCCTGGTCCACTCAGGGTGCAAGAGACATCAGGTACACTGTCCACTGAGACCAAAGTCTGCCAGCTTTCTGCCATCAGCAGCACTGCTGACCAACGCCCACGAAAACAAGTTCCTCTGCCTGGGCCAGCCCTCAGTCCTCAAACTCCCTTGCTAGCTCCTCGAATACCATCCTGACACCCTACAGTTCTGCACATTGCATTCATTCAACAAACACTTTGTAAAGGACTGAACCGGATTAAAGAGGGCTGTGGAAGGATGAACATCTTGGTGATTTCTACATACTGACACTGAGAGACATGAAATCCACCTTTCAAGAAAAACCATGCCACTCTTTTTGTCTGGTATAGTAACGTACCCCCATGCCAACTGCACCACTACACAGGCCCATGTTCCAGGAGCTGACTGGAAATGGGACATCTTACATTCCTGTGGCCACAAAAATCACTCTGGGGGCACTAGAATTTATTTCCCTTTCTCAGAAGCCCAGGACAGATAATGAATACCCCTCACCGGCTGATCAATCGCTCGCACTTACAGGCTGGCACCCATCCCTCCCCACCCCTGAACAAGGTTAAAAGAACAGACTTGTGAGTGATGGTCAGAAAGAAACTGGCTTCAGAAGAGGAAGTTGAAAATATTAAGAAATCAACATGGGCATTTAAAAGCAAAGCCCTTTCCATGCTACAAAAGACGTTCTGCCATTCATCTTGCTCCCTGACTCTGCTTCACCAACTTGATGGAAGATGGTTTAACTGACATAAAAACCGGCTCTACATGACCAGCAGTGATTGATGGAGCCATTCCAAGCATCAGCCAAAAACAGCACTAAAAGATGCCTCAGGCTTCCTGTTAACTGTTTTATGAGGGGACCCATACTTTCCCTACCTTTTGTTTAAAGAATAAATTAGCAGAACAAGTAGTACTTTCAAAAAGAAGGCACTGTTATACTGAGAGAGAGTAAAAGAGGAGTGGAAAGTGGCTGGGATGCCTGTGCATGTGTAAGAGCAGAGATGCCATGAAAACTGGATTGTGTCAAGTTTCTTCCAGGTGCAGCTCTTTGGTTTTAGAGCACAGAGTTTAACTGGGTTTCATTTAAGTCCTCGACATAACTGTGCCATTAAGCAGCCCTGCCTTACAAGCACAATGTCCTGGTGACAACCGAAAGAAAACTTCACCTTGGACAGGAGTCTTGGAAAAGGTGCACAGATGGTCCAAATGAGCCATGATAAAGAAGGGCAAGGGGGAGGAAAAGCATCCACAAAAAAATGAGGAAGGGCAGATCTGGAGGGTTTGTGCTAAAGCGTGCGCGCTTTCAACCCAGGGTAAATGCGATGTCTGCAATCTGGCGCTGTATTCTGAGAACATTTCTTAATATGGAAAGGAAATAAAAGCAGGGTTTCAAGAATGTTAGAATTCCCCTTCTGTGTTTTCCTTCCTGGAGTGCAGAAGACCTTTCTCTGCCTTTCTTCCCTCTTATTTTGAAGGTTAATTATGACCTGAGAGCGTCTTAGGTATCCAGGCACTTGGGACTCAGCTATTGTCTAAGAACACTGTCCAAGCTGCACCGCCGGAGCTAACTTAGGAAGCATCCAAATGTGGAACTCCTTTCAGAAGCTGCAGACTGACTCCACGTCACAGCACTCTATAAGATGACAAACACCTCCTCAGTCCCCATGTGTCTTGGAAGACACGCACATTAGGGAAGCACAAAATTCACTTGACTTATAAAATATGCTGGTTCATTGGCCCAGCTATAAGTTCTTATCTCATGATTTGCCATCAAAAGGCCCACCTATTCCTGTTGGGCTAATGGGGCTCAAGCTACTCCTCAGATACATGGTAGACTTCTACCCCCAAATTATTCTGTATCAGGGATTCTGGAGTTCTAGACCTTCACCCAGAAATTGTTTCTGTAAATCTATCCAATAGAAATAACCTTAAATGCAAAAATGCTTTTGGAGAAAGATGTCCATGACCACATAACAGACAGCAGAAAAGACTAACAATCTAAAAATCCAGGGATTTGAATGACAGCATGATGGTAAATCCATGGCTGGGGGCCATAAACAATTTGGAGGTGTGGTTAGGAAATGCAAAATGAAAAAAGAAACTATTATCTACATGGCATGCTTCCCACCGTGCTAAAAACACAGATCTCTAGTATATTCGGATTGTATAACGAATAAATTTAAAAGGAATGAGGAAGTCTGTCATGAGGGCATATGCTACAATCACTGCAAAACAAAAGAGCGTATGCATTTTAAAGTGCTAGAAGAATATGCACCAAAATGCTAAGGGTAGATGTCTATGTAGGGGTGTTCCCCCCACCCCTTCCCTCTCATGTTCACCTTCTGTGCAGTTTCCATTTTGTTAATGAGTGTGTTCTGATTTTATATGGGAGATCACTACTTTCAAAAAGAAATGGAACTCCAAAAGGAAGAAAATGCTTCGAATGTGCTTTTGATAATTTATTGGTTGAGCCCTCTACTCCAGTCCAGGCCACACAGATCTGTAACCACAAGTGGAGGTGTCACTAAGCTTGAAGAAGGCCTGGAGAGGTCCAGCAATGGGCTTCTTCCAGGATTTCCCTGCTGAATCTAATCATCACACTTAATCCTTTCCAGAGATGGTTACTCAACCAACCATCCCATTCCAGGAGCCAGGAACGGGTACATTTAACAATCCAGAGCTGACACAGAAAGGGAACATGACAGTCTGGGTGGCAATGTGCTGTGGCACCAAATACAAGCCGTGTTGTTCGCGGGATCCTATTCCAGACATTTCACAGCGTGGACTCAAGTTGCTCCTCATTGACAGGAGCAAGGACACACTGGGAGAACACTGCAGTGAGGCAGTCCATGCCATGTGCCCTAAACGGCATTTATCACCCTCCATAGTCCCTGCTAACAACTATCCACTTCCTGACGGTCTAGACATGCACAAAGCACATTGTCTCAGGCACTGTCTCACAAGCCCCTAAGATAATTTTACTTCGCCCAATAGGGAGAACTGCTGTCACCTCCCTAACACCCAGTAGAGCCAGAGGTATGGAGGGGGTTAAATTAAGGGCTAGGTCACTTGCCCATCATCGTGCAGGCAGAAAGCTTGACAGCCAAGACTGACACCCAACAACCCTGAAATGCTTCCACTGCAGGCAGAGCCAAAACAGAGCACGTGCTGAGTAGCGCTGTGTACAGGAAATCAAACCGGGAAGTGAAGGCTGGATCCAGAACGGGGGCGTGGGGGGACACCCCACGTTTGAAGTGCAAGCATGCATCCTATAGTTGCACGGGAAGAAGAGACTCGTGGAGGGAGGGGTCTGGCTGGGAAGAAGGTACTCTAGGGCCTGTTTTATCTCAGCATTTGTTTCTGCTCCAACTCTTTCCTAACCCTCAACACCTGTGGGTCCCAGTGATGGGAAAAGAGTCAGGAAGGAGGGAGGTCTTGGTAATGTCACTCTGCCTGCTGCTACCTCTTTAATAAACCCCCTCGAACCCTGGTTCTATGTCTCCCTCACTCTTAAGATTTATGTCTCGTTTTCAATGGAATGCTACATTTGGTCAGACCACGAAGAAAACTCCTCATTATAAACTAGGAAATGTGTGGAAAGAGAATTATTTACCCAAGGCAGTGCTCAATCAGTGTTGCCTGAATATTTATTTAGCCCACACATGGAGAAGTTGTGTTAATGTTTGCCAGAGAATGTGGCTTTATAAAGTAACTGGGTCAAAAACAGACAGCATATCATTTTACAAATAACTTTAAAATTGCTTAAGTTAAATGGCTGGGCTCTCTCAGGTTTGTCTTTTCAAAATGCTGTAGAAACAATATCTAGAATTATGTCTCATAAAACACAGGTATTACAAAGTGGCTGCTTAGCCCATTAAAGAAAATGCAGAGTGAAATCGGAATTATTTCTACCCGAGGCAGAATCAGAGAGAGTTACCAAAATTATGTTAGGCCAATGTGGCAATTGTTTCAGTCCACAGGGCGGCCAGGCTAACAGTTCCAGTACCAAAACTTATTAGGAGGGCTGTACTTGTCAACCCACAAGGACAGGAATTCCATTTCTCAGCCCCAAATCTAATGTAGCGATGAAAAATTTACCCAAAACATTTGTTTTTGGTTTACCAGAGGCATTTGACTGCCTCAAAATGTCCTGGGAGGGGGAGGGCTGCTAAGTGAGGCTGCCACAGAATGTCCTTTGGGGTGGTTTATTCAATGGCTTACAAGGTAAGCAACGGCCGCCTGGGTGTCAGTCCTGACTCTGCCTTCTGAGAGGCAGGGACACCTGAGTCTTGATGTCATAAAAATGATTGACAGTCATGAGAACAACAAAAGTGACCAGCACCATCTGGACTGAGACAAGGTGGCAGCAGGCAGGGATCAATGGAAAAGGAGGTGGACAGGAAAGACACGGCTGCGGAAAGAAAAAGCACAACCATCAGAACCAATGACATTTCTTGAGCATGAGCTCTGCGCCAGCAACCAGGCTAAGTGCTTAGTGCACAGGGCTCACTTCATCCACTGAAAGTTTGATAAATACCATCGATGTCCTTGTTTTCATGTTTGTAAGTCACAATATCTTCAACACTGTGGGGACACCACTGACCCCAAAGGCCAGTGGGTGGAATGCATGGCTGAGAGTCAGGGGCCATGAGGCCATATTAGGTAAGAGGGGGTCATTATTTGGTGGTCCCCAAATCATAAATTGCCATATGGGCTGAGGGGGAAATGATCAGGCATTCATTTATTCTCCTGAGCTTCAGCTCTCAGGCTGCATGCTCGGTAGAGCTCTGCACAGACCCATTTCCATACCCGTCTTCTCAATGGGACAGGCAGCTGTGTAAGGTCGCTATCTTGCAGGTCCTTGTACACGTGGTGCCCACACAGCTTAGCCTGCCCCTGGGAGGTGCTCAGAAAATATTTACATGTGGATAAATAAACATACATCTTAAAACTTCTGCTCTGGAGTGGCACCGCAAGGACAAGACACTCACGCAGACTGAAGATCAGAAACCAAAAATAAACTATCTGAACTTCCTTGGGGGACACTGGGTGTTTGCTGGAGCTACACTAACAAATCCCCATAAATTGGATGGCTAAGAACAACAGAAATCTACTGTCTCACAGCTCAGGAGACCAGAAACCCAAAATCATGGTGTGTGCAGGGATGGTTCCTCCAGGAAACCCCAAGGGAAAAGTGCACGCAGCTTCCCTCCCAGATTCTGGGGGCTGTGTGCGCTCCATGGTGTCCCTTAGCTTGTAGATCCATCACTGTCATCTCTGCCTGCCTCTTCCTGTCCCCTAGTTCTCTGTGGCTCTCTATGTCCTTTCCTGTTTTTGTAAGGACAGTAGTCACTGGACTTCATACCCACCCTCGGTCCAGCATGATTTCATCCTGAGATTCTTTTTAACTAACTATATGTACAAAGACCTTATTTCCAAGCAAGGTTACACTCTGGGGTTCTGTTGGACATGAATTGGGGGTCAGGGCGCAGGATTCAACCTGCTACATCCAGACTCTGCAACATATCCTCTGTGATGGTTCTCCCTTCCCCGAGCCCACCCACAGGGCAGCTGTAGAACCAAAGCTTGGCCCCTCACTGCTATGACCTTGAGACTGTGTTAAGGTAGGTGCCTTGTCCTACTCCATGGTGAGTCCTGGGGAAATAAAAACAGGGATCTCAAAACCTAAATGCCTGCAGCTTGCAGCAGCAAAAAGAGAACAGAAGAATGCAGGCTCAGTTTAGGCCTGGGAAGCAAGGCCTGTGTGATGCACTCATTGTGTCCCACCTGTCCCATGGGCCAGAATACTGAGCCCAGGTCTCCATCAGAGTCACAACCTGAGTAAGGCTCTTCCTTCCTTGGAAGACAGACGGATGACTCTGCTTTCTCTGCTCTTGCCCAGATAAAAGAGAAAGTTATCTCCACCTCTGCTAGTGTCCATGGAGGGCCACTGATCAGCTAGAACCTGAGAGGTCACGCTGCCACTCTACAGTCTCACTGAGTCAGGACAGCAATGGGAGAAACGCAGTCCAGGGAGGCTGTAACATAGGTGTGATACAGCCCAGGATTACACCGGATATCTGAGGATGAAACACACATGGTGGCTAGAAAGTAAAGTGGATGTGTGACCCTAGCTTTCAGCAGATAAGAGAAATCCCTAATGCAGAGAGGCTATTCAAGTGTACAGGTGAGGCAAATTTCAGCCCTTTTGGGCAAGACCTCAACAAACAGTGAGCCTCCCCCATCTGACACCTGGGCACAGATACGATTCCATACTCCAGTTCCCGTACGATAGAAAGGCAGTGCAGAATATAGACTGCATCACAGGAGATTCCTCCAGTGGGGTGGCGAGTAATGTCCTGTGACAATCACATTTATTTTCCTCAGTGAAATAAGATTATGCACACTAGACACAAGAAATAGGGACACTAAGTAGTCTCAAGTTAGCTAAGGTCAACTGTCCACACCAAATGAGTTTGCTATAAATTTATGGGAAAAAAATTGTTTGTCAGATCTCTTTCAATTTTAAAACATCAAGAAAGGGACTACAGATGGGTATTTACAAGCCTGACTTGTGGTGCTTCCTTGACTCAGGTAGCCTGATTCCAGGAGGGAAGGTGTGAAAGGGGGGCTAGGACTGAGGCCAGCGAGGTCCAGACCAGCCCCTCTTGCTCCAATACTCCAGCCAGCCCCAGCATGTATCTGTTTTGTAAAACAAGCTTCCCCACCAAAATGATAGAATTTAGAGGCTGTAGAAAAGACTGAAAAATCATTGCTGCCACGTCAGAGGTTGGCAAACTTTTTTCTTTTTTAGGTAGAAGGCCAGGCATTAAATAATTTAGGCACTAAATAATTGAGCCAAGGAGCAAAAGCCCAGCTATGGTGGGGGCACTTACACAGCAAGGGAGAAAACAAACCCCTGCAAATTTTGAAACTCAAAACTTGATTTGTAGGCACTGAGACATGAATTCAATATAATTTTCATGTCTCATGAAATTATATTCTCCTGTTGATTTTTTCCCTACAACTTGAAAGTATAAAAACTATTCTTTCCTTGTGAGCTGTATCCAAAATGATAAAGGCTGTATTTGGCTCATGGATTGTGGATTATGACCCCTGGTTTGGGTCATTCCAGGTCAAGTAGAGTCCAAGCCCTGAAGAAGATCTAAGGATGACCCCAAGGGACCTGAGTGAAAGCCTATGGCTGGATCAGAGAGATGCAGACCCAGCAGCTCCAGAAGGCAGGCCTTCCCTTCTGCGTATAAGTCATTTGGGAGGCAACTGATTTGTACCCAATTTTTAAAAACCTAAGTACCAAATGAGGTATGTGTTATAACTCAGCAAACTCATTTTCCTGAAACACTACTTTCTAAAAGTTACCTATTTTAAAAATCCAACATTTTTACCCCTCTTTAACTGGAATCATGGTACAGCAGGTGGCTATATCCTTCTCATTCGTGTTACCTGTTTTCAGTGGGTAGCAACATTAATCTGAATCATACTAACCAGATGTCCATTATATAAAAGTCAGTCAGACTTTAGCTCATCCTCACAGCCTCTGAACATCTACCATGAAGCTCAACAAGCCAGGCAGAGCATAAACACTCCCATCAGGGGGCAATCCATCCTTCTCAGGTTCCCAGATCCTGCCTGGTACCCACTATGCAACTGATCCCCTGTTACCTATAAAGTCTAGCCCTACCTTCTGATAGATGGGTTTCATGGTAGACTAAAGTCTTACCTTGCTTGGGCCAAGAATATGCAACAACAGATTAGACAAACCCTGAATTAAAGTATGCAATCCAGCCCCCACCAGAGAATTGGAAATGAGTATAACGAAGGTCATATGAGCAAACTGCTTAATGGCAAACATCAGGTTACAAATGGCAGTGTCAAAGGTGTCTTCACCACGGGAAGGAGAACCACAAGACAACCTTTAAAGTTCTGAAATGCTGCAAAGGCAATCTGAAAAGTCAAAGCATCACAAAAACACCTATTTTCCAGGAACCTCAGATCTAGAACAATCTCTCACTGTCCCATGTAAGTTCATGAGAAGGCCAGGGAATGAATTACTGAGACCGTATTCTAAGCTTCATATGTTCTTCATGTATGACATCATTGACATTTCCAATAATCATGCAAACAAGCTATTTTTAATCTCCATCTGACAGATGAGAAAAGTGAAGCACAAGATTTTAATTAACTCATCCAAGTCAGAAGTCAGGGAGATCATATTCAGACATTCAAAGCCCATGATTTCAAAAATAAAGAGTCCAGTCAAGGGCTGGCCAGCTATGGCCCATGGCCCAATCTGACCTACTCCTTGGGGGTTGTATTTGTATGCTGTTTGTGGTCACTTTCATACTCTAAGGGCAGAGTTCAGTATTTGCAACAGGGACCAGTAAGGTCACAAAGCCAAATATCTTTACTATACAGACCCTTGGAGAAAGTGGCCATGCTCTAGTTCTCCATGGGTACTGGCCACACTCCAGTCCCCTCCCGGGGAAAACAGCACACTCATAGACTTCCAACAAAGCAGCATTGCCACGCCACTCTGAGGACCCAGGCAGTTCCACCAATCACCTTGGCCAGGATTACCATCTGAAGCACTTGTGTCACAAGTGCAGCCTATCTTACAGCGTGGCTGTCATAGTTACTTCTCACATTGCTGAGACAAAATTCCCAACACCCAAAGTCAAAGGAGGAAAGGTGTATTTAGCTCACAGTTTGTGGAGCTTTCAGTACATCATCAGCTGGCTCCAAGGCAGGGTGGCACATGGTAGACACGCATCACAGCAGAGAAACATGGCAGGTAGAAGGTAGCAAAGCAAGCAAAGTACCAGTCAAGCCTCTTTCTTTCCCTTATACTGTGTCCAGACTACCAGAATTAGGGTGGTGCCAAACCAGTCAGTGGACTGATTTAGTAATCCCAGCACCTTTAATCCTAGCATTGCCTCATGAATCAGTCACACACACTAGATACAGCCAACTCTGAAAAAGCCCCACCTGTGACCACCTGAGGCTTTGGGAGGACATCTAGACACAAGCCATAACAGTGACCTTGCAGTATACAACATTACTACACGAAGCCCATCATAATCACTCCCTTTGAGAGTTTGAAGGAAGCCATTGAAAGCATCAAGAGACACAAAAAGGTACAAGGAGGGACTTAGAGATGAGCTGAGCCACAATGATGGTGCAGACAGAGAGACAGAACCAAGTTTCCTCCAGAGACTCAAATCAGAGGCTGGATGGCTGGGGACTAACCCAGAGCATGCAGTGTGCACTTCCACTCCCTGCCACGAGGGGCGCAGGACAGGCAGTCCGGCAGGGTTATTCCCTTAGCCCACACAGCAAGGACCAAACAGCCTGGCATAGCAATACATTCTCTCTAAAAGCAGAGCAAAACAAACTAGTGAACTAGAGCAAAACAAACCATGACTAACAAACACAGCCATGTTCTATTTTAAAGTAAAAGTGAAAGCAGGCAAGGCCCCTATGCCATCAATGATTGTAACAGCAATAACAGATATTTTCTAATAATTTGAAATACCTGAATTATTTATGACATTGTCCTCTGTTATCATCATCATCAATATCATTACATATGTGTGTACTTCCCTGAGTTTAAAGCCAGCAAATGAAGGGTAGGGGATTCCTCTTCCTTTGTATTTATTTTTATTTTTTGGACAAGATGGTACACTTGTAAGTTTTTGAGACCACCCAGCAGGAAATTGGAAGTTGGGTTTTATCCTCATTCCTTAGTTCCAAAGATAGATAAAGAAAGAAAGAAAGAAAGAAAGAAAGAAAGAAAGAAAGAAAGACCTAAGATCCTGATATATCAGTTTAATCAGTTTTTTTTTAAGTTAAATGTGATTTCTAAATCCCTTAGGTGATGAGACTTGTGGGGTTTTATGATTTTAGTTATATTTTTAAAATATGAACTTATGGTTCCTTTTTCTAAAATCAATCCAACAGAAAATGAATTATGGCCAATGCATAATAAAATGAGAGTTACCTTTGGACTTGGGAGAATTATTAGCATTTTGATTCAATGGGTTCTTAGTCTTTCAAATTCAAAAATATCATATCAAGCTCAGGACTTCTCAAAATACTACAGCTTTGAAGAATGCTCTTTTTCAATATTTTTAAAACCAAAAGGGCAGCACGGAATAGGAATCTGGCTGTTGAGTGATTTGTAAACCCTATAGAGATGTGCAGAGACGTAGCATCCAGCTAGCACTGCAGCGAGTCTGGGGCCCACACTGCACACATGCATGAACTTCACATGACCCTCACATACATGCATATGATCTATCACAAATACCATAAAACAGCCTTGTAATTATTGGGAAAAATTGATTTTAAAAGGCCTATACCAAAATTAACAGTAATAAAAAATATAATAACTGAGGTCAGAATGTAGGGATTAAAACATTTTGAACACTATAACCTCAAATTGATAAAAGTTATATATTAGTATTCATGAGTTTTTAAAAGTGGAATAGTTATATGCATTATGACTTTATTATATAATCCAAAGATTTAAAAAATGAGTGCCGGCCCCCTTCATATTCAGGACTCAAGTCAGGAAGTTCTTTTCACATAATTACAATGCTGTAGAGAGTGCAGCTGTCAGGAGCTTTGCATCTGCCATGAGACTAGGAAGGAGCAGGTTATAGAGACACCTCTAGGACCCAGCACTAGGAAAACTCCGCACATTTAGGTACACTTGAAGTACATGTATGTGTGGTAGAAACTGAATCACCAAAGGTGAATGTTTTGAATTCTTGGTTAAGCTGAAATAATATGTATATATAGTGGAATCCACTGATGGGAATGGAGTCTAACATCAGTCCAATAGGCCCCCACCACAGATCAAAACTGTCCTCTTACACCGACAGTCAACAGAAATGTACTGTACACTTACAGTTTTGTTAAAACAATAGATGTCATTTTAAAGGTACTTACTGCCACAAAAGTTTTCAAATATCCTCTTTGTATCTGTTATAAGTAGGAAAAAGCAGACATAAATAAATCTGTACAAGTACGAAGTGTCAGTTGAGCACACTGACCACTAACAATGTTTGTAGAACATTTCAGCAACGTGGCAATAGCAAGACAACATAACTCCAGTGTTTGACTTTGAACTTGAATTGGTTCCAGCTGAAGTGTCCACTTTCAGCAGAAATAATGAGGATCTGTTTCTCAGCCTGCCTTCCACAGACCCCTAAAAGACAGTGCACTGAATGAAGATGAGTCATTCAGAAACAAACACACATATTCACTCCTATCGAATTTCAAGATAAACAGTAGAAAGTGAGAATCTTATTTGAGAAACAGTTTACAATTTTTTCAGTGGATTTTAAAGATCTTACCTGATCTTCAAAAAATCCTTCACTGGGGAAAAGTACACTGTAGTTTGAAACAATGTTATTCCCACCATTAAAACATTATGCCTTAGAGATCATCTACAACTTTGAAAAATTAGTTTTCTTAGCTTAACCCCAAATCTGTCAAAACAAGTATTTCTTTCTGGTAGTGGTAGTGAGCTCCCTGTTATGAATTCCTTACCTGCCGACATTCGCCTCTGCAAACCTCTGCAAATGCCTGGCTGTGAACTCCTAAGAGGAGAAGCTGGAGAAGCACCCCACAGCTGCTTGTGAGGGCGACACACAAGGGGACAAGAAGCGAGCAGCAAGAAACAGAATGAGCTGGGGCTGGGATGTGGCTCAGTGGTGGAGCTCCTGCCTTGTGTGCACAAGGTCACAGATTTGATCCCCAGCACCCCCACAAAAGAAAAAAAAGTGAAAAGGAGTCAACTGTGCAGTAATGTGTATGTCTATAAATTTAAGAAAATCACATCACGTGGAAACTCCCTTCAGAGTTCCATTGTCGCTGGCTTCATTTGTAAGTTTTCCTACTCTGGTGATTTTAAGTAAAGCGATTCTTTAGCCTATGGGTGAAATACTACATTCATTTAAAAATAAAGTACGCTTATTTGTACTTTCTACTATTTGACATTCACTATGTGTTTGAATTCTGTACCCCCTAGTAGAATGTAAACTCAACGACAGTAAAGATTTTTTTATTTCAAAAGCATATCCAAGGATCTTAGGACCAAGGCCTAATTCACTGCAAGCACTCCAGACTTGCTGAATGACTGAATAAATAAATTAAATTCTAGATTGTATGAAAAGAAATTGAATAAATAAACTATATTGTGCAGGAAGAAAAATCCAAGTTTAGATGTCTTTAAAAATTGACAAGTCTTGCAGAGCTCACTACAGGGGCCAGGGGAGAAAACCTCACTAGGAGCCATCTTAAACAATGGCAATGCAGTGGAGACAGGCCCAATTCTGACCCCGCATTTCCATGAATCAGCTACTCCTTACGTTCACAGATTGCTCCACTCAGCCAATGGCAATTCCAGGAGAGAGGCAATTGATAATAATTATGTTTTCTGCCTTCTCTCGGGTTATGAATTTATCATGATGCAAAAGTCAAGCTACTCTGATGCCACGTTAACAATGATAAACACCACGAAGACAAAAAGAAACCAAATTTAAGTGTTTAGATTCTGCTGGGGAGTTTATTAAACAGATTAACTAAGAAAAGGCAAAGCTAACAATTATGGAAAACAGGTAGCAATGCTCTGGCTGGCTATTTTTGATGGCCACTTGAGAACAGATTTCAAATGCCCTCGTTTCTGCAGGTACATTATCATGTGTTTTATTGTTATTCACAGCTGCAAGTTGATTAATTTGTATTCAGAAATTCCAGGAGGCAAATGTGCAATGCATAGTAAGACCATAGCCCTTTTTTTATGGACACATTGGAAATGCCTAAACCACATCTCACAAGTAACTCTTGCTCAACCAGTAAGCAAAATCCATAAAGACTTTACAAAAGGCTTTGTTACAGTTTGAACCGAAAGGAAACCTGCATAAGGAAGCCACTTTTCTCCTTGCCATCCCGTACAAAATGAAAACACCAAGTCTGAGGCAAAACCAAACAAAGAGCTAGTTGGGTTATGTCAAGCTGCCAGAACCATCAAAGTTATCAGTTCAGGTCTCTGTCTTCTAGTTCACTGGGTTTTTCCAATAAAGTCCAAAAACACTAGTGACAATTCAGTACCAAGAGCCTGAGCCCCACAGTCAGCACTGGAGTAAGGGGTAAGGACACCTGCTAAATCCAGTACCTAAATGCAATCATGGGAGGTTATTAAGACACAGAACCAACTCTCATTTTCTGTACTAAGAAGATAAGGAGAGGCATGGATAATCTAAATGGGTGGAAAACAGGCATCACTGGTTTGAGAACACACATTCTGATAGAGATTCCCCTCCTTGAGCCCCCAGTCCGTGTCCTGGCTGATTTATCTCCCTGATCATACCTGCCCTGCTCAAAGTGAATTTGCATCCTCTCCCACAGACCTTAGAAGTGGATCCAGACAACGCTTTCTGGTTGAAGAAAACAACCTTCCCTTTTGAAATACTTTGCAAATTATCCGCTTCAGTAACAGCTATTCAGCAGTTGACAGCATCCTTCCGGAATAGTCTTATCCACCACCTAAGGTAGTCAGAGCAGTATATTACCAGGCAAGCACATTCAGGACAATTATTCAGGCAGTTTTGGTTTCCTTTTTCATAATTTCCCATGCTTACAACTTCTAATTGCTTTCCCAGGCTGCCTGTCTTAAATATATCAAAGAATGTACCATCAAACACTCCTGTCCACTGTGTTACTCATTCGTTTCCAGCAAAGCCACCATGCATACAGCTAGAACCATGGACCCAGCCTCTTAGAAGGTCCTTAGTGGATCCCAAACACCACTCAGAGCGTTCCCACCATTTGCCACTCGGTCACCCAAGTATCTTCCCACCTCCTCCCTTCCACTATTATGTGGGCTGACAACTGTGGAACCATAAACATGAAACAAACACCTAAGATACTGTCCCCAAGGAGGAAAGAGTTAAGCTGCAGACCTTTGGAGGGAAGTGAAGACGGTCCTGATCTAGGGACGCTGCACAGAATTCACTGGGGGACTCCATGGGTCCTGCCTGTGATGACTTGAATGAGTTAAGGACACTGAAAATGTCCAGACAGCTCCAAAACAAAGCATGACAACTGAAAATCTTAGGAATGCCCCCCTTGAGAATCCAGAAAGAAAAATAACTATCTCCTAAGGTAATCACTCTAAATTCATTTCAGTATTTTAAAATTTACAGAAAAAAAAATCCTAAATCTCTAATGGACAGAGGGACCAGTCATAAAACAGTGAGAATAAAGGGTAAGATTCCTTCCTGAGTTTAACATTTTAACGGAAAATTTTTGAGTTAAAAAAAGGCAATCTGATCAAGAATCAAGATTCGGGGTTCTAATCCTAGTTCTTCCTATTCCTTTCAAACATCTATGGAGAATATCTAAGTATTAACACTATAAGCTAGGCATGATGGTGCATGCCTATAATTCCTGCACTCTGGGAAGCTGAGGCACGAGGATGGCAAGTCTGAGCCCAGTGTGGGCAGCTTGGTGACTTAGTGAGAACCTGTCTCAAAATAAAAAACTGAAACAAAAGGCTGGAGATGTAGTTTAGTATGAGGGCTCTGGGTTCAATCCCCAGTCCTGCCATAAAAAAAATGATGCTTAACTTCATTTTTGCAAGGGAGAATTAATATTTGTCCCAACATATGTTTTTAAGCAGATTGTATGTTGGAAGAACTGAAATACAGTGCTGTACAAACAGGATATGTTGGTATCACTGAGTCAAATAACAGGCATCTTAGCTCAAATCAGCCCTGGCATAATTCAGGAAGTTATAAATGGTGGACATACAAAAACAAAGATGTGTACACATTAGGTGGCACAGGAGACACCTGCTAGATATCTTGGCTTTCTATACAAGAGCCACAAAATTTTTTAAACCACTTCAGTGGAATTTAATTGCACAAAAGTCAACTGCACAGCACCCCCTTCACACAGCATTTTCCATACCTCCAGAAGGGAGAATGGGAAGAGTCCTCTACAAGCTGACACTGAAGTAAGGATGGGCAAAACCTCAATATTGTGTTTGTCAACGGGTGACATACTCCAAAACGCTTCAATTTTAAAAGTCCTAAAGTAAAAGTTTCCAAACCATCTGAAATCTTGCTTCACCTAAGAAACGTAATTCCTGTAGACTCGTGTAAATCTATACTTAGGAGAGAAGAATACTTGTGCATCTGCTATCTTCTCCCAGCAAGGACTTCCCACCCAGTGAAGGCAACCATTTGGAGTCACTGAACAACTATGTCCCGTGACTGGGCCTTCCGTATGGAGCGGGAAGAAATAGGCTCCTGCTCTCTGTGGTCCCCTCCAGGTGCCTGGGCACAGGGTTCTCCCCGTGCTCCTACGCAGGTCCTCTGATGACCATAGTCTCTTTGCCAGAGAGATGTTCCAAAGGCCCTGTCGGTGTGGTGTCATGGTGACATCTTGTGGTGAAAGGAGATATAGAAAAGGCTGGAATTCTCCCCTCAGCTGTATCTGGTTAAACAGCCCATGATTTGACTATGTGCGTGTTTTGACCTAACCCACATCTCACTTTGCCCTTCCTGCTTTGAAGAACAGTTTTTGAGGCCCCAAAACAAGGAGCATATCTAGGGACCCAACACAAACACACATTCAACCACAAATCTTAGTGAACACGCCCAGCATTCACCGCAGAAGAAAGCAGCAATACTGATTCTAGTAATAGGTTCCAGGTGATAGAAGAGCTCCAGCCTCTGGAGAATTCATATTCCGGTAACTAACAAATAAAAAGGCCAGAAGAGTGAAGCACAAAAATGGGTGCAACTCACCAGGTAACACATGTCCAACTCCAAAGACTCTTAAAATGAAACCTGAGTTCAGATGATAAAATTCTACCTACCCCACGAGTGTGAAAATTGTACTCATTATATTATGAATTCTTTAATCCTAAAGTATACAATTTACAAGAGGTAAACTTGGGGGTTTACTCATGTGGGGTTAAAAATTAATAAGCGATATCAACAAATAAAGTGATTGTGTCACAATATCAAGAAACTGCCTGCCAAAGATTGCGCACATTAATGAAAAAAACCACAGTGGCAAGGGTGCTCACAAAAGGTAAAACCACTGGCCTTGAGAACTATAGAAGTACCATGCAAGTGAACATCAGTACTAATACAAACACTTGTTGGGGTCCAAACTGATTTCTTTCTAAAGCTTTAGAAAGCAAGGGGCACCTATATGGAGAAATTATGATGCTGTCGACATGAAATTCTTATGTCTGAGAACATCTCACAGGGGATCGCACTGCTTGTGACACCCTGAGCATGCACTGTGCTAAATGCGCCCATCCCTATGTACCACAACACAGCCAGGCCTGGCATTCACTACCGATTCAGGGCGCCAATAAATGCAACCAGATGCACATGTTTGTTATCTGTTATTGTCTGCCAGAATAGCAGCATAGCAGTAAGGCCTGAGCTAAACAAGAAAAAAGAGTATTTTTCTACTAGTAGTTTCTAGGCAGTCCAAGGAAAATCATTATTAAGGGGTTTTTTTTTAATTATGCATCCCTAAGAATGCTCAGATTTGTAAACGGAAGATGGAAGTTGTAAAATTAATGCAGATTCAAAATGGTAGGTACCCTTCTCCTGGACGGCAAGGGAGGCAGGAACATTGGCACAAGCTGCAAACTGAATTAAACCTAAACTCCAACCCCAGACTGAGGAATCAGAGCATATTACCCAACAGGGCTCATCTTTGAAAGCTTAAGTACAGTCATCTCTGGCCCTTCTTCATTCCACTCATGTCTTGAGGATATTCAGATACCGCCAAAGAGTAGATAATTAAGCAGTACGTGCTTTCATTTACAAAGAAAGCCAAAGGTCTCGTTTTGCTTTCTTTTGCCTCGTTTTGTTTTTAGCTACAGAAGTTGTAGTAAAAGTAATGATAGCAAGATGGGTAATTTTTAAACTCCAGCATATGAAAAAAAAAAAAAACCACACTCCTTAAATAGAGCATGGAGGTGAATTAAGTTACAGAGCACAAATCAAATAGAAAGGTGTTTGGGAAAAAACTGCACTATGACCGTCTTTATGTTAACCCAGGATTTGGGAAATATGATACAATAGAGTGGCTGTATTGAAACATGGTTTTCTGAATCAGCATAGATACATTTACCAAGGAAGGAATAAATTATCACAATAACTAATGCTAGCTCTAGTGGACTAATCAGCTGGGAAAAAGAGATGGGTCTTCACCCCTATTCCTCTTGATAAAATAATTCTCAGTGACTTAAACATGATCAAGGTCAAACTTAGGACCCTGTAACCAAGAAGACATATGAGTGCATTTAATGTTGCTGTGGAGGATTTTGAAGGCATAACAACTAAAACAGACCACAAAGGACAGGTTGACCTGTTTTGGTACACTGGAGTTAAATACAGAATTAAAAGAGAAAATCATGAGAAAACACCTTGATATACATAATGACGGGTTAATATCCTTAACATTTAAACAGTATCTGAATACATAATGGGTATTTTGACCTATAATGCTTATGCGTCAAAAAGAGATCAAGATAAAATTCAGCCAAAGGACGTGTTTGGACCATTTACAGAAGGAAGAAATTGTTGATAAATCCATTCAAATGTTTACTTCCACTAATCATGAAGGAAATGCGTAGATAAATTAGCTCCGATCTTTCTCATTACAACCTAGCTTTAGAAAACCTGAGTTATTCTTAGGGAAGAGACAGAGGAGTTGCCTCATAACCTTTCAAGAGGGCAAGTTAGCAATATATCTGGAAAGGAACAGATAATGTACCCTTGAAGAACCACTTCCAGGAACACTAAGGAATTGCTCCCTGTGTGCTACAAAGACATTCACTGCATTTCTGTTTACAATAGAAAAAAAACTGTACAGAACCTCTATCTCCAACAACTGGGGACTGGTTAGGTAAATTATGACCCACTCATCTATTAGGATATTGGCAACTATTAAAATTGAGGCTGTGGAAGGATTTAGTAGCACAGAAGTACTGTCAAGTGAAAAAAGGTGTTTTCCAGGACAAGTCTATTTTCTTTTGGGCTTCTTTATATTTAAAAAAAAATTATGAGCAATACATATTTGTATTATCAAAAATTATACATTTGAAATGACCAACTAATAATGACATTCTATTTAATAAAGATGAAACATGATAACTATATATATTTACTGATTTATTTACTTATATGATCTCTATTATACACACACACACACACACACACACACACACACACAGAGGATATCTCTGTACTCTTCCTTTCCACTTGCAAACCATGGGAGCCTCAGCAGTCACTTACTCCAACTGGGCCTCAACTTCCTCAACAGTAAACGATGATGAGCAACAGCCTCCACCCTTAGCCATACAGAGAAGGCTAACAGGGCAATTCCATGGCTCTCTTCTCTCTAGACATATAAAGGCTATTGTGTTGTGCTATTGTTATTGCTTTGAAACTGTTGGCATGCTAGCCATATGAAAATTATTTCACCAACAAATGAGTCTTCTCAGCTAGACTCAGGCATCCTTTGCCCACCTCTCTGAACTAAACTCAAACACCCTCTCCTTCCGGAAGCACCCTGGGGCTCCCTCCTGCTTTCCACCACTGGGGTGTTCAGAGCACTTTGTCTGCTTCTGATCCCATCATTTAAGCAGCCTGGGAGCTGGGGATATAGCTCAGTGGAATAAGCACCTGCCTAGCAAGCGCAGGGTCCTGAGTTCAATCCCCAGTACCGCAAAAAAAAAAAAAAAAAAAAAAGCAAGGAAAATGTTTTGGGCTGGGGATATAGCTCGGTGGAATAAGCGCTTGCCTAGCAAGCGCAGGGTCCTGAGTTCGATCCCCAGTACCGCAAAAAAAAAAAGGAAAAAAAAAAAAAAAAACATTTAAGCAGCCTGCCTTGCCTCATTCTCCCGTACGCCATATGCATCCTTCTCTTCGCTCATACCTCCTCTGCTATTCCACATGGCAGAAGCTCAAGCAGCCTTCATGCCAGCCACACCAACCTCTTATGGACCCATCAGCATATTACTGGAGCTCTTTTCTGTGTCACTGATGCCTTGAGATTGAGAATGTAAAAGTGCACATTCCACACCAGAGCAGATTTCTCAGCCTTGGCATGGCCAATTTCCGGGGCTGTGCAATTCTGTGTCCTGTGCATTACAAAATGCTCTGCAGCATTCCTGGTCTACCCACTGGAGGCCAATTCTCCCATAAGATGAACTACCAAAGTTACTCCAGACATTGTCAAATGATGCCCTGTTTTAGCACCATTGCACACAGGGAGAAAGGTACTATTTTTGTGTTTCAATGGGAATGGCCTACAAGCAGCAGGTTTGCAAATCACATAAATGACTGTGTGAAGTATACGCCATTGGCAGGAACTCCATGCCAAGGCCTCAACCAGAATGCCCAAGCCTGAGCTAGGAATCACAAGGAGAGCATCTGTCCCTCCTCCTCTGCTTCTTCCTCGGCCTTAGAAAAGGAAGAGGGCAGAACCCTGCACCCAGAGCCTATTTGCGTCTCCTCTGAGAGCATGTTCTGGAAGCACTACATAGCGAGTGTGAAGATCTTTTGTGAGATTACTTATCTCGAGCGTGTGTCACTTTTTCAGCACCATAAAACTGAAATACTTGAAATAGATGTCACTACATTTGTCATGAACTGACATGGCCAATTAATATTACAAATCCACCATGGAGAAATGCTTCCAGCTCCCAAGGTATAAACTGCTGAACATCACAATTTCATCATGTAACAATGGGCCAACCTCGCCAGGGCTATAAATACAACGCGGTACAGACTGATTAAATGGTAAAAAGCGCTGTTCACTAGGCGTCTCTTTCTGGGGTTGACACTTTGCACTGTGCCTAAAGTGAACAGGTAACACTACTGTCTTGGCTGCAAAATGTATTTTTTCACCCTTTCTTCAGGAAAAAGTTGGCTGCCACATGCTCTGTCATTTTTCTCTCCTCACAGCTAGCAATCGGTACACTCATTATATGACACGAAGATTCTAGACACAGGTTATCCCGTTTATGTTGCTATTTCACGGGTGGGGAATTTTTTCTTTTCCTTTCTTTTTCGCTCCTTTGGTTTTTTTACCCAGTTGTCACAGCCAAACTCTTCCTCCTAATGAGGCACGGCTGGGCCCACGGCCCTGAAGAAATATGCACTGGAAATGAACTGGAAAACACTTGGCCCCCCTCAAACTCCCCCACAAGACAGATTTAGCCTCTTGGCCCCCCTGCGATTCTCCCAGGTCCTCTTCCAGTGGCCATCTTAGTGATTACGCAGAAAAAAGGAGCCATTGTTCCAAGCCACACAATGAGTTCTGGTGATTTCCAAACCTCTACACAACACTGCAGAGGGAGGGGACGTGAAGTGAATTCCACACCAAGTGTTGAAAGCTCAGAGGCCTTGAGTTTCTTTCCTTGGTGGAAGTTTCAAGTTCCAGTCCTGTGGCATCTTTCTTTATATTGCTGGCTTGGAAGACAGAAACAGCTTTAAGGAAAAAGTGAGGCATTAAGGAGACTAAGTAAGGGCCAGTAAATTAGCCAAACTGAATTTTAAGAAAGTGTGCTCTGGAAATAAGTTTCTGGAGAAAAGTGAGACCCACATGCATGAGTGCATGAAATCAGAGAGAAATGTGTCAAAAAGAAATTACAAACCTTACAAATACAGAGTTACACATGAATGGATGGTAATAATCTCACATCAGTCAAACGCAAAGGTGTGTATTATGTCTTGCATTTCATCAAACAGAGTTAGCTCTTGGGTCATTCCTTAGCAACCCTGATCCTAGACACCTAAATATGAGAAAGGCTATGGTTCTGCCGCAGTATTGTGATCCGTTTTTCTTACCTACTTCTCTCCTTCTTCCCTTTGCCTCAAAATATCTTCTGAAAAAAGATGAGACCTTTCTTTTAAAGGAATAGATCCATGTCTCCACTCAAACTCACCATTGATGGAAATGGGAGATTGCTTTCTTCCAAGTACACGTAAAAGTAAATTACCACGGTTTTACATCTGACACAAGAAGGCTATAAGACATTTTATGACTATTTATATTTCACTTTTTTCCTTTCTCTTCTTCTCCCAACAATGGAATCTTTCTGTTTTACAAAAGCTCAATCATGCCATAGAAAGAACAGTTTACTCCAATACAAACAGAAATTATAGAAAATATAAAAATCCCACTAAACTCTTTAATCACTAACTTTCCAAGCAGATGAATTAATACAGAGGACATTCAAGGTTTATTTTCTTTAAGCTCCAATAGTAAAGAGTGTTTCAAAGTCATTCTCAAAGCTCAGGAGATTTTAAAAATACAAATGAACTAAGCTTAACTCTGTGGTGTGATATATAATAAAACCTATTGCAGGATTCACCTACTTAAAGATATACACTATCTCTGAATAAGAGAAAAAGAAATTAAAGAATGCCCATGAATATGGATCGAATGGTTAGAACAATTTTTAAATACAGGTTTCTCGCCTCAAGTAATAAACTGAAGCTTCTCAGTGGATATATTTAATCTTGATTTTAGAATGAGTCCAAAAGAAAATTACTAGAAGGAATACTAGGTTAAAAAAAAAAAAGCCTGAACATGTTTCTTTAAACCAAGAATGTCTCTACCCTGTAACCATGGCCGTGGAGCTTGCCTCGTCACAATCTAGCTTGGAAGTGGCATTCTCATCCTTTTATTCTTCATAGTCCCTACCAGTAGGTCACCTGATAGTTACTGTTTATATGAAAAACAACATAAATGTTTTTTTTCATAAATAGAAACCATAAATGGTTTTCTTGTCCCTAAATTTCTTGATCTCACATAACAAAACATTAACCACATTTCAAATAAAAATGTTTCCGTTATCTGATGTTACACCAGAGGTTAAATACCAAAGCTAAAAACACTAAGTTTACCAGGATGACAGACAGCTTCGATTCGCAGGTTCTGGTATGGAGATACCCCTGCGATGCTGCTCAGCAAGCAAAAGGACAGTCAGAGACCTTGGAAGATAACTTCACAAAATTGGTTCAATAACAGAGTTCATTTACGACCAAACACTACACCGTACATGTATTATTTAGTTTAGTTATTACCCAAACTGAATAAACAGTTTTCTTTGAAAATTTGGTTTGGGAAGAAAGTGAGAACTACATACATAAGTGTATGCAATCAAAGAATACAGCCAATGTATGAAGTCTGGCTTAAAGGGAAGAATCCATGATATGCGTGGCTTTTGAATCTTCTGAAATTCATTGTTATCAAATTGGGGACCCAGAAATTGTTATCAAATTGGGGACCCAGAAATGCAGTCCCAAACTCAAAAATAGATCGAGCAAAATCCCCAACATATTCTAAACACCACTGGATAAAGAATTTGTATGAGCACCTTACATAAAAAACATTTGCAATCAACTAGCCATTTCCTCCCATTCTGGGGAAAGATAATCCATTTCAAATTAATACTGAATTTATCAAAATACAATCTACAGAGTAATTATACTGATGATGATTCAAGATGCACTTTTTAAAAAATATTACAGCTTTATGGAGCTATAGTTCACATGCATTTCACCCATGTAGAGCATACAATTCAACGGTTTTTAATTTATTTACAGGTACATGCACCCATCACCAAAGTCAAGAGAAGACAAAAGAGGAAGGAAAGAAAAAAATCCCAAAGAAAAAGGTGGAAGGACAGTCACAGAGGAGAGGAAGCCGGAGGAACGTGGTCATAGTGCACTTCCATGATCTTTACCATCCTGGGATTTCCCATTATTCCCCGTGGAAACAGAGCTTTATTTGCCTGGTTGCCAAATTAACTCTTCTGAAATACAGTAAGATAGAATGCAAAAGAAAACTGTTCATTCGCAAAACTGAGATTCACCGAGTTAAAAAATTAAGTTGTACAGATCAGAAATGTAATCATAGGAGACAAGCTCTGAGAGTTTTTCAATCACTGAGGGGCTGCATCAATTTAAAGTCATGTTACATTAAAGAGAAAACCATCTGGGAGAGTCTCCCCATGTCACTTTAGATTAGATTTGTTGTTGTTATCAAGCTGTGCATTTTGTCGGCTTTATTTTACATTTTAAAGGTATTGCTTAATGCCCATAAATAAGAAACTTATAACCTCTGACTTGTTCTCCACTGCCCAGAGATTAACAGACAGCACAAATTAACATGAAGGAAGAAACATGTAATGTTCGTCTAGATTCATATTAACTGCCTTCCTTGGAGTAATCTAATGGAGAGCAAATTCAAATCCAGTGATTTGTTTTGTTTTGTTTTCTAACTCCATTCCACTTAAGTTAAGAGTTACACAAAAATCAATTTGCGGTCTATCTCCCTTCTTCACCTACTCTACCGTACAGGAGGGAATTGGAAAATTCCACCTACTGGGTTTCAATGTCTTGTCAAGTGAGACTTCCTTCATCTCACCAACATCTTGTTAAATTGCATATGAGTTTAGTCCTGGACTGTGAAGTCTTCTAACCATCAAGTTGCACAAAAGTGACACTTCACCAATTTAAGTGATAAGTTTTCAAATTGTGAAGCATCTAATTGCAACTATAAATTCACCTTGCTTTCCTCAGTGGAAGACATCTATATCTTTAACAAACAAAAGTGGCAGTTTAAAAACAATTAGACTCCAACACTCTAATGAATAAAAATCACTGTCTCTACCTATAGCACAAAAAAATTGGAGGCAATGGTGCTGAGTGTCTCCACTACACGGTCCTCAGAGGCCAGGGACACTCGGAGCCAGGGGGAGACTCTGCCTGAGGGAACCCCCTTCCCTGCTGTGTTTTCTAGAATGGAGACCACTCTAGACACCATGAACCTACAGAAGCCAGTAAGTCTCCAAGTGATTGTCATCATGGCCACTTGATCATTACATCTGTACTCCACAGGGGAAGAAAAAGTGGTCTTCCTACTGTTTGATGGCAGAATTTCAAAAAACCTTTTCTTGTTGCCTCTTGTACACAAATCCCGCACCTACTGGGAAACACCCTTCAGTCTCCACATACCTCAGCTCTGCAGGGCTCTCGCTGACAGGGACATTAAGAACAGCAACCACAGAGAGGGAGAGAAATGAGGAATGGTGAGATTCTGAGGTGGTGGGTTAGGGAGGAACCCTTGGTTTCCCACAGGAGGCAGGGCTCTGGCTGAAATCCAAGGGAGAAGCTGGCAGGAGAGTTTCCAGACTGACCGTGAGTTGCCAAGGGCATGAAGTCTGAAAAGATCTTTGAGGGTCACTTCCCTCCACTCCCCACTTCTTTGTCGATGTCAGAAACTACCCTCTGCCGCAGATGAGCCTCCTGGGCCTCCACAGCCTCCAAAGTCATCAATCCCTGCACCACTATATATTAAACACCCTTTCTCAGCAGATGAAACGACCATTTGCTGAGTGGAGGGATAAATCTCATGTTTAACTTTTCAAGCATGTGTGAAACACCTTCCAAGACACCTGGCACATCATAACTTTCACTAGAACATTTCTCTTCTTAGGCCTGTGAAGACTATTGGTCTCTACTGGAGTTCGAAGCCCAGAACACAGCTTAATAGTCTGCTCAGGCCTCTGATCTCATCAGGAGGTTCACCCTCCTCAACCTGCAGAGACTCCGAAACAGCAGCATCGCATGGGGGCCTGTACTCCTCTGCAACTGCTCGCACAAAGCCGCTGCCCTCTTGCCTTGTATATTTCGCACTTTTATTCCCACAGGGGTTGCACTTATACCAACACTGTTTCTACCAGCAGGAAAGCAGGATCCATCCAACCACCCTCACCATGAGCAGTGGTGCCGGGCACTGTCTAGTGACCCCACACACACTCCAGAGGCAGCCAGAGAAATCAGGATGAAGCAGGAAGGATGGGGCCAGACTTAAGGACTATGTGAGTAGGGCAATGTAGTGATACCACGAGGCAGGTAGAACAATGGCTCACCTCACCAGACATGTCCACATGCTAATCTCTAAACCTGCCACATTTGGCTACATGGCAAAGTGGAATTCAGGCTGCAAATAAAATTATCGTTGCTCATCAGCTGAATTCAAAGCAGGCAGATAATTCAGGATTATCCAGAGTGTTCTTGAGGGTCCTTAAAGGTAGAAAAGGGAGGCAGAACAGAGTCAGAAGAAGATGTGATGCTAAATGGAAGGCACAAGGAGATGTAACCTTGCTGGCTCTGCAGATGGAGGAAGGGGCCATAGAATGTGGTGATCAGACACAAGAAGAAACACACTGTTCAGCAATTTGTCAGAAAGCGCATGGTTAAATAGCAAAGATAGAAAACAACACATTCACCTCTCCCCTGTTAACAAGCTTTCCAAAGATGCTTTGCATCTACTACCTAACCTTACATGTCTCCAACCAGTGAGACTGTATCATCCACAGATTTAAGGGCTTAAATAGCAAAGACAATACTCTTAACCCATCTTATACTAGCCTCTATGGAGCTGTCTGAACATGGTTCAGTATCAACTGTTTGTCATCTCAATGAACTAAGATAAACTGAGTCATAGTCTTAGGTTCTAGTATGGCTCCACAGAACATATATTGGGTACTCTCCATTTACTGACTATTGATATTCAACTTATTTTTTACAATGAGAAATAAGGAAGCTCTTTAATTAACTAACAAAGACAGTGTTAAACCATGAAACCAACTGAGAGTCAGAAAGGATGGAGTCAAGCTAGATATTAGGGGGTCAAAGAAATGAAGACTTGACCTTGTTTTCCCCAGGTTTAGCAACCCCAACAGGACCTTCAGACATGAATATTGGAAAAGTACTAGGCACCACAGGAAGTGGCATCATTACTAGGGCTAAGAGAGGAAGGTGCAGTCCCCGAAGGCTGAGGTCCAGGACCTGGCCATGGACAGAGAGGGGAGGGAAGACAGCAGTGGAGATGCCGGCAACAGTGACGGCACTCACAGCAGCAGCATCCATGGTGGCCTGAGCGCCAGAGACTGCACTCATCATCTAAACCCTCACGTGAGCTTCAAGAACAAGAAGCAATTACAAACCACATCTCACAGATGAGGAAACTGAACTTCAGAGAGGTTCAGCACTTGGCTAGAAGTCATATAGGTGGGAACCGGCAAGGTCTGAACTTGGACTACCCTCTTTGACCTTGACAGCACTCAGATGCCCCATTCAGAGCGACGCTGGAGCCCAAAGATCCTGAGACCAGAGGGTCCGAACAGTTGATCTGAACTGGGGGAACTGAAACTGGTCCTGTTGTGAGCCCAGCGTGTACAGGTTATGACAGCAAAAAGGTGAGATGATCTGACGTGCAGACCTTTGCCCTGGTGGTGAGAGGGGCAGACACGCAGGTTGCACCTCATTTCAATGCTCAGAAGAGCGAGGCAGCCGTGCTGTGAGATGCAGGGCAGAGTGTGACATGCTCACACCCCAGACAGGTCTGGAGACAGCCTCCTGAAAGCGCCCTGGGGGCCCCAGAGGCCCTAAGGTCTCCAGGGCTTGTCACTCAGGCACCGAATACACTTAGTCTAATTGGATATTATTCCTTCTTTATGAAGCCAAGCAGGCTGTTACCTGGTTCCTGCATAAGACGTCTGCAGCTTCATTTTACAATTACATCTCCCTGGTATTTGTCATAGCACAGAAGTAAAATTTCTGTGTCTCTGGTCCCCAATGTCATCTTTTCCTTCTGTTTAAAATATCGATGCTATGCCAGCTTTTTCATCTGTAAGCTATTTTCCACCCACTACCCAAAAAAAAAAAAAAAATCCTACAATATCTGACCAATTATTTTCTCAGCCACATTAAAAATAGATGCCACTTCCATGACACTGCGCTGGTTGTTACACCTGCTCAGAACTGTCCCACTCTCCAGTTCTTTAGGGCACACAGTAGGATTGCACTTTCCTGTTCTTTAAAAGTTGGTCATGGCCATGGACTTGCTGTGGCCAGTGAGACACGGGGGAAGCTTTACAACCCAGACACTGGTCTGCTCCACTCCCTTCCAAGCACTGCACCATAAACAGGGCTGGCGTGAGAGATGATCCCCGGGCCAGCCTGAACCCTGAAAGCAGAGCTCCCACCCACTGTCCTGACTGGTCAGGGCCAATTCAACCCATTCTAGTGCCATTTCCTGCGTTCCGCTTCTTCACCATGAAGCTGCCTTTTAGTTTGCCTCCTAAAATTATTGAATTACTCACAAGTTAGCAAGGGCTGCAATGTCTATCCTAAACCCTAGGTCCTTTTTGGTTCTTCTGTATATACTGCATACCCTCCTTCTTGGACATAATCTAGAAGCACAGAACAAAAGGAAACATTTCTCACACACTCATCTTCAAAGTTTACAGATGGACTCATGTATGTTTCAGCTACAAAATTTAACCCTGGGCAAGTCAGCCAATTCATCCTGGTGGGGCTTTCGGGAATCCCAAACAAACCATACATGCTGTCCAAGAAGGGGTTATTTCGCTATTTTCCCTTGCAAATGACCTCCATTCCCGGGACCTGAATCCTCCTGGAACACCCTAGCTGTCTTTGGGTCCTCTGAGTTTATCCCTTTGCCTATGAACCTGGACTCATGACCCACTCTGTCAGGTGAGAGGTCACTCGGCTCTCCCTCCATGTGGCCTTCATGACAACAAGCCATGGCCAGTGGAGGAGACAGCTGAAATATTCACAGCAACACTGCCGCTGAGGCGAGATGCTGGCCTCTGGAGTAAGGGTGGGATGATGCGGGGGTGTCTACCGTCTTGCACACCAAGCTACTTGATGCTCCTCGCATCTTTCCAAAGTGGATACTATTAAAATATATCTGCTACCACCACACCTGCCCAAAATAGACCCAAAAAAATGCACACATACACACAATCAAATAAACACAGTTATGATTGTATGAAAGGGACGCAACTCACATTATTTGTAACACTCACAACAAATGAGGTTTGGAGGGGTTAAATGGTTCTAAATGACAGCCTGGAACTGAACCCCATTCTCACACCAGGCTCTGGTCCCTCCTAAGCACCCAAACATCCTCCCCTTATGGCTTGTTTTGTGGATATTTTTCTCCCTGTGGGCAAGACCCTTTCCACCACAGAAGTTGCCACAAAACCTGCTTCCTATTCTCCCGATCAGGCATCCTGTGTTACCCGTGCTGGCCCTGACCTCTTCCTTCTGGAGCCCCTTTGCCATGGTGACTCTGGGTGCAGTCTAGCTGCCGGTTCCTCTGCTTCCCAGGTATCACTGTGCTGTGCTGCGGCTCCTCAATCAGGTCTTGATGCCACAGCTGTAACAGCACTTGCTGACATTCGCAGTGCCTTCCAGGGGCCACGTGCTTTAGTGGACAGTTCACAGGTAAGGTCACCTCCCTGGACCTTTCCTGGACTCAAGGTCAGAAATGACCTTACCAAAACCTTCCCCAACTTCCCTAACAACCTGACAACAGTAATACTCAGCACACAGTAGGGTCATGCACACAGCTGATACATAAATAAATAAATAAAAGAATGAATGAGTGAACAGGTAAATAAATAAATGGAAAAGCCCCTTAAATCTGTGCCTAAGGACTCCCTGTGATGTGTGACAAGTGCAGTGACCACAAGAAGAATCTCCCGGGGTCCTCGTCACCAATCTAAGATACAACGCCCACTTACTCCTGGGAAATGGGCAGCATGAGAATTCAACCTGGCTGTCGGCTCTTTTCCACCAAGCAGTGCCAGGGCCAGAACCAAAAATAAATTCCTCTCCAACCCCAGCCTCTTAGCAGGAATATCTGAAGTATCTTTAATCAAACTTTAGGGGCTCAAATTGCCCACAATTCTAGAAATGCCTCAAGTTACTATGGATTTATCAGTGAAGAGAATGAAATAAAGAAAATCTGTTTCATAGTTAAAGCCAAGGCTACTTTACCCCAGATGTACTTAAATCACTTAGCTCTTAACAGAATCTTTAACTATAAATATACTAAATTTGGTAGCAGGATAGATTAACTACAAAAAGAAATTAACACTGCCTTAGAGAATGGAGATAACGTATTAAACCACAGATAGGCTACTTCTGAGAATTATAACTGGGTAGACCTAACACTTTTAAATGGATATTAGTGATGAAGAAATACTACCAGGCCCTCTTGGAAATGCAATTGAATTTACATTGATTAAGAAAGGGGTGGGGAGATCTTAGATTATATAAGGCCTTACAAACTTCAAGCCAGCCCCAAATACTCTTTAGGAAACAGGTTTTGGTGACTACATTAGCCCTCAGGCCAGAAAGCGCAGGATACAGTTCCAGGAGTGTGAGCAAGACTGGATCCGTGGGTTAATGAGCACTTGCCTTCCAAAGAGACCGGCAGCCACAACATAAGTTCACAGGGCTTTGTCATTAGCCCTGCTTGCATTCTCCAAAGCAAACTGACAGTCTCATGATGCAGTACATTAAAAACCCTCAGCGGTATCGACTGCCCGAAGCCGATGCTTCCCCGTTAAATACAGCACAGCTCAATTAACAGCTCTTCAATACACAATTTAATTTTTCTTTCATCTGGATCCACAGCCTGGTTCAAAATGAGGAATGCTGGAATAGATGTACTTTGAATATTGAAACAAGTCTTTATAAATAAACCTATCACACTTGTAATGATTTCTGTCATAACCTGACAGAACAGATGAAGCTCAGAGTCTGCCACCTCAGCCTGCACGTCATTTTCCCGACAGCGCCTACAATCATTTTTTTGTTTGTTTTGGGGGTTTTTTTTGGCTTTCCTCTAGTACTTTCTCCCCAGTTATCTCTGAATGGCATCCTGCTGTTTGAGAACAGTGTATTTCTTTTTAGTGACCTAACCTCTGTGACAAATCTTTGACACAGAACGAAGAAAATTATTACTATGCTACTTACATGTAAGGTAAAGCATGTAACTTATAAATGAATTATGAAGGTCCTACCCTTGCAAAGACATACATATTTCATAGTAAATGTGATCCAACATGACACTTACTACATTTAAAGTATTTATATTTACACATAATTATTCAAGGATTTTTAATTCTACTAAGCCCATACTTCCACACAAGAATTCAATATTCCCCTTTAACCTATAAGATACAAAACAGAAAACTCAGAGGTTGGCCAGTGGACTCCACATGCATACTCTCTCCCACAGATGAGACGTATCATATTCACAAAGATTAGTGTGAACTGAGTGATTTTTCACAGCTACACGGCTCGGTGTTCAAATAGCTCTATGAGCCTGCTGTTTGTCCGAGAAGCTTCACTACGAACTGGAGACAATCTCTAACCTTTAAACACATTCATAAAAACAGGCTCAACAACAGTTAATGCTTTGGGTGGAATGGAGTAGCGATGATGTTGACTTCGGACAATCTGCTTGAGCTGGAGGAGGAGGGAATCCGCGCCCTGTCTTCTTACACGGATAAAAGTATTCCAGGGAGGCAGGATAAACCCCAATACCTTTCTGATCAAATCATTCCAGAGGATCTTTTCAGGCTGCAGAGAAAGGTTTGCTGCTGAGCTGAGATCTCAGGTAACAAAATAATCACATCACGATGACAAATGGACTTAACTTAAAATTTATTGGCTTTATCTCAGCACATCTGATTTTCATGTTATAATTTACAAGCTATTTTTAAAATTCAAACTGCATTTCATATTTTTCAACTCAGTCACTGTCTATTTAGCATGAAATGCAAATTATATATAAGTGTATACGCAGATACACACACTGAGATAAGGTGATTCAGGGTAACTGACAAAACCATCCACGTTTTCAGCACAATCCTTCGATTCTTTTCTTCTTTCCTTCATGTAGTACTGCTACTTATATAACTTGGAGGCAACTAAACAAAAGCTGTAAGAGACTTTAATTGCCAGAGATAGAGCACTTCAGGTTTATAATAATTAATTAGTCATTATTTCAAATAAGAACATTAATTAGCATATTCAGAAAATCTGCAACACTGCACAATTTAAAATAAACATTACAAAGATATCATTTTCAACTAATCTATATTTACCACTTAAGTCATCTTCAAACTGTATTTCTTTCTATTATGCTTTATTGGCTGTAGCACACAGTAAATGGGGTGTGTTATGCGCAGCTTCCTAAACACCTAAATTTATAAAACCTAATTACATAAATTAATTAGGAATGAACACATACATTTAAGCCTTTGTTTGCAACTGCAACATATTAAACATGACAAAATTAATAAGTAGACCCTGAAAGAAAAAAGAATAGTGCCATGTATTCATTTTCCATAACAGATTTGTATGAGATTTAATTTGACTTATCTATTCCTAAGGGTTATGCTTCTTAACAAACATGCAGTTTCTCACTATTTCATATATATGTAAGCATATGTTTTTATGGTTCCCAAAGGACCAAGAATGTATAAATTCAAGAGCATATATTTCCAGATCCAAAGACAGAAGGGCACAGAATTACTCAAATGTTATTTCTGTCTTGCTTTTCCCCCACACTGCTATCAAAGACGGCCTTTTGGTAGTTACAGTGATTCACCATCACCTCGGTTATCATATGAAACATCCATTAAAACAAGCTTAGTCTAGTTCCACGGGGGGATAAAACACCGATGCATGATCAAGCCACTCAGAAGAACATAGTTGGAAACAGTTATAATTTTTTAATGTGAAAAATCAGGATTCCTGGAATACCTTCTTATTATAATTAAAATGAGGTAAATGATTTAATATCATTGTTATTCAATGACATGTTCTTTAGCATTAAAAATGCTAAAAGAAAATGCTCTGATTTTGAAAAACAATGTAAAAACAAATAGATCTGGAATGAGATAACCTCTCCCTCACCTCCAATCAATGGAGTTCCTAACGGGATCACACACACGTCTGTGAAATTCCAGGTTCGCTAGCACACCTTGACAGGGCCCTGCGCGGAGTCCTGGTTGAAAGGTCAGTCGGCGGTGATATTGTAAAGGCAAAGCTTGTTTTATTCCTCTACTCCCATTATAGCTCCTGGGAACTGAATGAGAGTCCTCAGACCCCTCCTTTCAGTGAGGAGATGATGCCCTGGGCTCCCTACCCTACCTGCCCTTGCTTGCTGGAGACAGAGTCCCTGACCAGAATAAACACACATGCAGGGTCCCTGTCTCACTGCACAAGGGCATACACAGTCTTGGAGAGAAGGGCCTGACTTCATCTTTCTAACACTGATCCTGAGGGCCAGGGATATGGCTTAGTGGCACAGTGCCTGCCTGACAGTACAAGGTCATGAGTTTGATTCCCACTACCAAAAAAAAAAGGCAATTCATAAATACAGATCCTGGGCCCAGGACGCTGAGGGAAGAAGCTAAACAAGGGAAAGAGGTGACAGCTTGCAACCCCGTTCAGACCATCACATCCAGCCTAAAACCACTGCTACTGGCACATCACTGCAGGGGCCCCCGACTCAGAAGCCAAAGCATGTGCTTCCTCTCCCCGTTCCTCTGCTCCTGCATCTCCTGCACCGGTGCTGTGCATCTCAGTGAAAGACGCAGGAATCCGAGCATCTCCCTGCGCACACCCCACACTGCTTCCTCGCCCTCTTCCATCCTCCCATTGCCTAGCTCGGCACCCATCCCTGTCACCTCTGAGTCATTCTAGCTTCCCATCGCCTCTCCACTGCCTCCCTGAAAGCCCTTCCGTATCTCCTGCTGAGGTAAGAGTGAGATCCATGAATGAAACCTCAACAGCCCTGGCTCCAAATGCTGCCGGAAGCACCCCCCCTTTGCCTTCAACAGGAAGCCGGATACCTAGGTGTGGGGTTAAATGAACTCTGTGCTCTCTCCAAGCTTCCATCTGCTTTATCCCGGCCACACCGCGTTCCACCCCTCCACTCCAGCCATATGAGGCCCACACGCCTCCCAGATATACCTCTGCTCCTCTCTGTCTGCAGACCTTTGCTCCATCTGCAACACCCCCTTCCCTTCTCTTCCCTGCCCTCCCCTCCCCTGCTCTTCCCTGTTTCTTTACCAACTCCTGGTAATTCTTGAAAATTCAAGCCAAAACTCACCTGCCCTACCAAATCCTTTCTGACTCCCAAACCTACTGACTAACTGGGTTACCGCCTCTGCTGGTTTTTAGATAGGTCCACAAACACTCGGATTCTCACCTTCCTTCAGAAAGTAGAGCTCTGGTCTCACAAGTGGGAGACATTGTTACATCTAGGTCAGTGAGGCTAAAGAAGCTCTGGGAATAAGTAATGGGAAAAAACACGTTCTCTCTCTCAAATAAAAAGTGCAAATCAAAATAAGAATATACATTACATCCATCAAAGGCTACCAAAAAAGTTAAGAAATAATAGTAGACTATTGACAGGGGCATAAAAAACAAGCTCTGCGATAGTGCTGGTGCAAAAAAAAAAAATCCTGAATCCTGTTCTGGAAGATGCGGCAATATGTTTCAGGGACATGAACACTAAGCGCATATTTGAAACAAATGGTTTCTAAGATTCCACCCTACAGGAATAATCAGGTACATAACAACGTGTGTAAGAGCATAGTTGTCAAAACACCATCATTAAAAATGGATATGTATGTAATCCCAGCTGTGCTGAAGTTGAAGAAGTAGAGGTGTGAGTTCATGGCCAGGTAGGAAATTTAGCAAGACCTCCAACTCAAAAGAAAGAAAGACAGAGAAAGGAAGGAAGGAAGGGAAGGAGGGAGGGAAGGAGAGAGGGAAAGAAAGAAAGAGAGAAAGAAAACACAAATATGCAAACACTTAAAGATAAATCAATTAGGATGGTGAATCTTTTAGAGTTTTCAATGATACAAACAGCCAGGTGCAGCACAAGAGACACAGCATTGCCACCACGGGGTACAGCACACCCACATGGGTGTTTAGAAAGGATTAAAGGTTCAGAAAAAGTGTAAGTGCTCATAAAAGAGTGAAGTTATAAAAACAGGCAATAGATACCACCAATAGGCAGCACGGAATTTATCTCAAGTTCCCATTTACTAACCCTATGACTGTGAAAAACTTATGTCATCTTTCCATGCCTCAGTTTCCTTATCTGCAAATAGAGGACAATGAGGAACCCACCTCAGAGAAATACTGTGAAGATTTAACTTCTTAATTCATATAAAATATCTAATTTTCACTAAGTGGGAAGTATTGTGAGCTATTCTCATTATCTTTATTTTGCAGCACAGAATCGATTGAAAGCTTCAAAGATCGTATGCATTCAGTTTGATTCCCACTATTATACGACCTTGGACATATTTCTTAATCAGTCAGAGCTTTGCCTGACTTGGCTGAAATCTGGAGTCATTGTGACCATACACAAAGGTGACCTCCAGGGTGAGAAGCAGCACCCAGCCCAGTGCTCCAAACTCTTTCACCTCTCAACCGTGGTTCTCAAGATGCTGATGAGATCCACACGGAGAATCTATCCCTCAGTCTTAGAACAGAGGCAGCATAAAGTGGATGAAATCCTGTATTTTTGCTTGAAACACGAAAGGTCAGCAAGTATACAGCTTCTCAGCCCCACGACAGAGCAGTGACACGAGACGGTGACTTGGAAAGCTCTCTTTAGTGTTTTTATCTGTATCTTCCTGTAAAGACCAAAATGGGCCAACAGGTAGTTTCTGACCTTAGAACCCCTAAAATACTAAAGTACCTCAGGTTCCTTCTTTCGGTCTCATCTGTCGCCTTCTTCCTTTCAAATCATTGTTTTAATAGCTAAAGTCTTTCTGCTAGTGACTATAAATAGAAAATGTAGTTTTCAATGACATTTCTAAAATTATTTATCTTTGGATTGATATTCCACTGCTCATAATTTCAAGGACTTAAAAATTATTAACTCTAACACCTCTGTCAAAGACCAAAAATCTCATTTGGCACACCAATGGCAAACGGGATATCAAACTTTTGGTAATTCTGGCCTGCAATACTCTAGCCAGAAGGAGATGGGGTCGACCACCACTCTCAGTGGAAAAGAGGACTGTTTTTATTAGTGGAACCAGCCAAAGACACGGAAATGGTGAGTTATGGAAAGGTAAGACATGATGATTAAAAATGCTGCTGGCGAATAACTCATCCATACCACAAAGAATATATAAAAATTTCTGTCCACATTACTATGAATCCATCTGTTTTAAAATTCAAAATTCCATATTTCTCATTTTCTTAGAAAGATGGATACACACACACACATACACCTCTCAGACATCCAGACTAAAAGTCTCTTTGGCTCTCTCCATTTTGGCCTAACATCTAATCACTCAGTTACTTCCAGAGAACCCACTTTTTCTAATTTCCACTATTTCCTGCTACCTTGTCTTCACTTTTTAGCTAAGCTCATACAACGCATCTCCACATATGGTGCTGGGTGAAATATCTTTGAGAATATTTCTTGCCATATCACTGCAATAGTGTCCCTTTTCTTAATTAAAAAAAAAAAATCCAAACTCCTTAGCCTGGACTTTCTAAATCCTACAAAGAATTTACCTATTCTTTTCTGCTTTTCCATCAGTCATCTATTGATAAAGTGCTGAAATTTTTTTTTTTTTTTGGCGGTACTGGGGATCGAACTCAGGACCCTGCGCTTGCTAGGCAGGCGCTTGTTCCACTGAGCTATATCCCCAGCCCCCAAGTGGTGAAATTTAAATTCTACTGAGCCAATGGATGGATGGATGGATGGACCGACAGACGGACGGACAGACGGATGGATGGATGGATGGATGGATCAGTGGGCAGATAGATGGATGAACAAAGAGTTCATACACTTTCCTGTTGTTTTATGCTATAGTTTTCTATTTAGTTATCTGCCTTTCTACCTCTTTTCAATAGTAATCCCAGTTCCAGCTCTTCCACAAAACCTCCCATGACCTAACTTCTGTCTCCATCACTGGAATTCTCATAATTTTCATGTCATCTCACCTGTCCATTTCTTTGTACAGATGTTTTACAACTAACTCTTCTCTCTCCTAGATCTGAGCTTGTGGACAGCAGAGCTGATTTAAACCCCAGGTTCATCGGCTACACAGCGCAGTGTTTCAATCAACACACCTCATTCATTAATCATTATCCAGGAACTGATAGGATATTCATAATAACATGATGTGTGATTTCCAAAACCAGTGACCCAGAATTGAAAATGCTCTATTCCCTGATCACAGGGAAGAAGTAGTCTAAATGTACCTGAAGGGGTCTAGCTTTGCTGCCACTCCTGAAACAGGTCCTTTTCCTCTCCCCTCAAACTCTGCACCTACAGTCCTCAGTTTTTAATGAGGAGATTCCTAAGGGCTTTCTCAATTCCCATCCCACAGTCTCAAGATTCAGATGAGAACAGAAAAGAAATTGACAACTTTCACCTAAGCAGCCCCTATAGGTCTAACATTGGACTGAGATTAGGTTCTAAAAGAATAAAAAGTACTGGACGGCCTGTCCACAATGGTAATAGATGTCTACTTACATTCTGTCCCCTCCCAAAGGATGCCACTGCTACGACTCTTTGGGAATACTCTTGATGCAGGTGGTACAGGCAGCCAGGATTCCCAGCTGTTAGTGCCTTTACCACACGCTTTCGGTTACTCTGCTTACCATTCCTGTCCCTGGAGTAAAGCTGATGGCAGACAAACATCAGGAGCCACAAGGTCCTGTGAAGGAGACTATGGGTATCAACTCTGCTGCATTGGAAAGCAGCAATCTTCCACAACTGCCACTAGCCCACGCCCACTCCCACAAGCCACGCACAAGGCTTACGCCAGATGACTTCCTCCTTCATGTAACAATGCTTACAGAAGAAGGAGTACAAAATGGGAACAACTTGTCACCAACCCCTCAAGGGAAAACGACGAACATGCGCCATGCCTCAGACCTTCTTGAATATTGAGCCTCCTCCTCTTACCTCCTTCTCCATCCCATCAGACCTACCACAAACTCCTCCCACTTCTCCTTTCTACTGTGGCTCTACAAATGGTCAAAGTGAACTCTCTTGGTCATGCTTTTGTCTTGCAAACTCAGGCATGGTCTTCTTGTCATTGAAGACAAGTTCAACTAAGTCTATAATCAAATGTTTCATTTCTTCCAACAAGAGACGCATAGAATATCACCCCACATGCTACATAGAAGGTTTTGCCTTCTCTTTCATAAATCTCTATCTAAATACATCAAACTTATTTATTCCACCACTTAAGAAATGTCCCTTCTCCACTGAAACATATTTCCATGCCAAATGAAGCTACTCATCACCAACTGTAATACTGATGAGCCCCACAGAAATACGGATCAGTGCTTCACGGTTTGCCAAATGCACTTCTCCAATCATCTCCTTTGACTGTCTGGATGATGTGGAAGATGCAACAGAATCACAGCAAGGTTAAATAAACTCTGCAAGGCTGCACTGCATCACCTGTCTCCAGAGCTGTTTCCACACTGTGCAGCCTTTACGGCCTTCATGTGACTTCCCCTCTCTCAAGTCCCTATTTCAAGGCAGGATATGATTTAGTTAATTTTGTTCCACATTGGGAAACTAAACTCTGTCCTTCTTGTTTTTTGTATATGGTGGACAACCTATACTTCAGAAACCCATTTTACGTTTTGTATTGAGTCTTTCCACTTCAGTTGCAGTGCTGAAAACAAAGTAATTTCTCACTTATCCACCTGCTGTGTTCCAGGAATTCAGTGGCAAACACAACAGCTTTTTGCTCTTGGTGAAGTTTAAATTTAAGGAGGAAAAATGCAAAAAATATAAACAAAAATTAAACAGTAAAATAACTGGCTAGACTATTTTTAAAGGAAAGAGGCACAGTATAAAGAGTGGGGGGAACACTATTGTAGATAGGATAGAAAAATTTAACAAATGGATTCATTCCAACTTTCTGGTACTATAGTGGAATGAAATTTCTTTCCCAGTGAAATTTAACTTTTAAAATGTTAAAAGCAGTAAAACAAGTGACTAAAAAATTTCCCCAAACAGAACGCTGCTCTAAAAAATGTACTAACTAAATTAGCGAGCTGCATGGCTACAACTAACACGTAGACAGCTTCTTTAAGATCTAGTTTTGTTGCTGCGCATGTGGCACATGCCTGTCATCCCAGCACTGGGGAGGCTGAGGCAGGTGGATCGTTGAGTTCAGCCTGGGTTACAAAGTGAATTCAAGACCAGTCTGAATGGCATAGTGAGACCCTGTCTCCAAAAAAAAAAAAAAGGTCTGTTTTTTTCTGAAAACTTGATAAATTTAACTATGTTCTAACAACGTAAGACTGAGGATGGACAATACTTAGATCGTTGAGTTTAAAAATCTGACCAGCTAAATCCCTGGAAAAGAAAGAAAAGAAGAGATGATGAGTCATAATTGAGGGAACAACCCCCTCTTCACACCAGAGGCCTCAATGTCACATGGTCATGGGGGATGGCACCAGGACCAGCAATGCCAGTATCCAGAGCCCAGCTCAGTAAGAAAATTGGACAGGGCTGGGGATATAGCTCAGTGGAATAAGCGCTTGCCTAGCAAGCACAGGGTCCTGAGTTCGATCCCCAGTACCGCAAAAAAAAAAAAAAGAAAAAGAAAATTGGACAATCGCTGCGCCCAGCACATGCCTGGCCTGGTCTGCCAACCAGAAACCCCAGCCAGGCTGGGGGAACACAGAAACCACGTCGAAGGTGGGTCCTCACCAAGTTTTTGGCCAGATCGCAAGACTAGAATGAAGGGAGCTGGCAGAAGTTCCGGGAATGAGAGAAAAGCTCACCACAGAGCAAAATGAAGGCTGACCTGGAAGTAATGCGCACTGAGGGGTCAGGGGTCAGGAAGCAAGGTAAGGGAAACTCCAGAACAACTCAGAAATAATCCCAGCCTGGACTGGAACCTCTCCCAGAAAGGACTGAATTATTGTGGAAAATTATTAATACCTATTTTTCTCTTGTATGTTTTTTCAATCTGCTGCTAATTTGTTTCATTTTGTTAAACATTTCTCATTTTCTGTCTCAGCTACCAACATTTTAGAGTTCTAATACAGTCTTAGAATAAGCAAGTGGAAATCATTAATATATTCTCATCATACCTTCTCATACTTTCAATATTCTTGTAAACTTAATGAGCTTTCCTTGTATCCTCAATCTTTTCTACATACCTTGTATAATGATGGTTATATTAATTTGCTTTTGCAAAAAATAACTGTCTTAGCAGACACACACTTGGGTTCTCAGCTGAGATCCCTTCCCTACTTCAGTGATCACAGATGATATGCCACCATGTTAATAGGTACATCTTAACACCTTACGATAAAACATATCCTTTGGGTGTTTCTCAGTAATAAAGCTGCCCTCTGTCCCGGGTGATTAAAAGGGGTGTAATTAAAACCCAGCCACACAATCATACTGTTTCCAGTCCAATTTTCCTCAGAGCTGCTTCTACCAGCACTGAAGGACTGCTGTTTGGAAGGCAGGAGTACATGTTTGTCTTTTAATTGGGAGCTTTTCTTCTGTTTGCTATGTACTATGCACTCATATCCATGCATAGATAAAGCTGGAATGAATTTTTAATTGCATGAATTGAATTTGGAAGTGCTGCCTGCTTTCCCCTGGAGCACCACCATTGATAAATGCACAGAGGCACAGTGCCCTCACCCAGGGCGCAGATACACAACCTGCACAACCAAGAGGGCAGGCCCAGGACGGAACACTGCCATGCTCTGGTACAACAGACGGGCTCGCCTGGGCAAAGGCCACTGCACGCCAAAATTAATCCAGCTCACACAGACAGGGAAGGTTCCTTGGGGTTGGAAACTTTGAAGTGGGATCTCCCAGCACAGGGATTAACTGTGAAGAGCCATCAGCAAGGGCAAGCCTCTTGCCATCACCTGAGAAGCCAAGCGCCCGGAATGTGAGCACAGTAATCATAACCATGATAATAAAAAGTCTGTGATGAGCCACAGTGCAGTGTCTGCTCTGCCGAGCACTTTGCCAGTACTACAGGCGCCCTCCGGACAGCCCTGCCAGGCAGATAGGGGTACGCGTTTACAGAGTGGGCAGCTGAGGCTCAGAGAGGCCGGGTGCCTTGACCGAACCTTGGCTTTTGTTCCTTTTCTTTCTTTATTTTCTGACTCCCACCTGCTCTCCCTGTCTTCTGTCCTCTTCCTCTTTCTCTTGCCTATTGTTTGCTTCCTTCCTTCCTTCCTTCCTTCCTTCCCAATTTGAGAGCGCAGGCTGTAGCCTTCGTGCACTCACAGGGTGTCATCAGGCTGAGAGAAATGAAAACAAACCCAGCTAACCTAGCAGTAAGTGGCTGAAACAGAAAAGAAGGAGAAAAAGGCTAGGGGTGGCTGGTGGAAGGGGGTAAAACGCCTGCTCCACAGGAAGGGGCGTGGCCAGCCCACGGAAACCAATCAGCACCTACAGCTACTGCATCCTTGCAGTTCTCCCCAGGACTCAAGGTGTAGCCTCAGAAATCTCTTGACAACATCCAGTGATGTAAAGAGGGATATACTAGGAAAGGCATCATTACTTCCTTCCTTGCCATCCCTATGGGCTTAAAAACAAAATAAGATGGTACATCAGCTACCAGGTCACTGGAGACACTTTTGAAGCCCTAAGTTCTGTGGGCCCATAACTGCCTTTCCCCCTCCTAGGAAATGGCTCTGCTGGTACAAGTGACTGGTTTCCCTCACCCCGGAGCAACCCATCCTGCAGCCTGCTCAGCCGCCAATGACCGCTGCCAGTGAGATCTACATGCAGGGGCGTCCTCAGCTGCTGGACTTTAACAGGAGAGAAGAGTCAGGGTCTTACATCTGGACCTCAGCCGAAAAGACTCCCAGAGGTACCTGGGGAAGAGGTAAGGATGGCAGGATCACGTAAGTGAGGCACAGATGAAGAATCACCACGTCACACTCAGACGTATCATGTCAGTAGCAGGAAAGAAAGTCAGAACCTCACCCCTTGCATCTCTACTATGGAACAGTAAGCTCCGAGGCGGGCAACTGGCCCAGCATGCAGGAGACCACAGGTGAACACGAGGCTCCCTGTGGAGTGCAAAAGCGATCATGCTGGACCCCAGGAGAAAGAAACGTAACAGGCACAGGCACACTGGGTGACACTGGGTAAGAATTATAATGAACATATGAGCATACTCATGACCAGTTATTATTTCTCGTCTTTTCGAATATATATAATATACTTTAGATATAGGTATATATATTCATATACATAACATTTACACATACAAATATATAAAATCTTAACTTAAAAACATATGGGAGAAAAGGTATCTATATAACTATGGAAGATGATGTAAATAAGCTACAGCCGTAACCATGTCAGCATACATCACAAAGCACCTGCAACCGATAGTTCAAAACAATAGCGTTTTAAGCATGGCAATAATAAAACCCAGGAGGAGGCACCAGAAGCATGAGAAACAGAAACTGCAGAAGAGGTCACCTCTGCTCCTCCCTGTAAGGCAACACTCAGAGAAGCACACAGCCCTGAGTCCCTCTGCAGTCATGTTCACTGAAGGAACACAGGTGGGCATGAAATTGAGTGGAGAGGGCAGGGTCAGAGGCGACTGCTTGCTCTGAGAGGTGCTTTGAAGCTACCTGATTCTTTTCCCCATGATAACTGCAAATGTTTCCTTGTGGGAGAGAGGGGGCCCGGGTTTCTTCCATTCTTCCTGAGTCAGACTCCCAGGATCCAGAGGGGCAGGCTTCCTGGAGTGGGAAGGGTTCCCAGCATGGCACAGCAATGCAAGGCCAGGGCTCTGTCTGGAAGCAGCTGCACGGCTGTCATCCCAAAGGCACCTGCGCAGGGAAGGCGGGCACAACCTAGGACTGGTGGCCTGGACCGTGAGCACCTGGAAAAACAGCGCTGCTCAACCAGCTGCTACCAACAGGCTGTGGTCACTTCTCGGTTAATGAACTATAGTTCTAGGCCAGAGGGAGAGAAAATGCCTTTGCTTCAGAATAACTAAAAAATTTCTGTTGAAAAGGAAAAAGAAGAAATTTTTTCAAAGAAAAGGAAAGCTACCAGTATAAGGGAAAGAGGACATGAGAGGTGGCCTGGTCAATTAGCTATGTGTCCTTAAAATGCACCAGTTCCATTTTCTAATTCCTCTTGAGGACAGAGGAGAGTGACCTCTGTGCAGGTGCTGGCCTCCACTATTTTGGTGTCTGTATGGCACTGCCACCTTCTGCCAGGCCAAGTGGAGACAGTGACGGTCACCTCCCAGGGCTATTAAAGGATTAAATGAAATGATGCCTATAAATATTTGGCATGAGACACAGACTCAGAATGTTAGCTTCCTTCTCCCCTCTGCTCCTAGGGATGATGCTGGAGAAACACATTGCTTTACTCTACCGGATGAGCTGATTCACATTTTCTAGAAGCAAGGCACAAGTGTTTCATGGTAACGTTACTAAGCTTGGGTTCAAACTAATGTCAAAACAGATAGGAAATGTTTTTGAATGACTTAGACATTTTGATGTAAATCAAATAATTATAAAATATAAAACTCAGTCACTAACTGGCTGAATGTTAAAACATCATACCGCATGTATTAGACTTGACGTGGCTGTGGGGATTGTTCACAGCATGGCCTGTGCGGGGCGCTGATATTGATGCTGGGTGGAAAGTCACATGTGGTATCGTGGCACATGGGAAAAAGGAAGGGCTTTAGGCCTTGAATCAGGGCCTTGACAACTGAGTGATCCTGGCCAAGTCTCCCAATGTCTCTGAGCCTCAGTTTCCTTTTGTAAAGAGGCAATAATAGCAAACATGGCCCAGAGTTACCAAGCAACGAAGACTCACAGGGGTCAAGTGCCTGCGTGACGCCTGGCGCGGGGCTGACCCTCAACTCTCACTCGGTGCTATGATTTGTGATGTGATATCAGCTTCTCCTTGTGCACAAAATTATACATTTCAGGGGTAATTTTCTCTTGCAGGAAGGATTTCACTGGGAAACCAGGAGATCAGAATCGTGTGGTGCTTTTACTTAACAATGCTCCAGCCAGGCAGCAGTCAGTGGGGGTGATAAAATTGCCTTGTGGATCTTACCATGACTTTTGTCCAAAATGATCAGAGAGTACATTAAATCATTAGCAGGAACTTTGCTGCCTGCTGATTTTACAATGCAGGCAATGAAATTCATTGCAGAAGCAAAATAGGGCCAATAATATAATTACAGCGCTCTGCCTATGCAGTCAGGGCTAATGCTATTATTTGACACTGCAAGGCTGAGCTTTTCCCCAGAGTGGCCATGGAGACAAGGTTCGCCCTAATTGGTTCCAAAGCACAACCTCCCCACCACCGTCTTTCCTCAGGACCAGTAATGTTAATTTCCACACGACTGTAAATAGTATTTGCAAACAATACAAACATGGTAATAAGAGGCTAGGTGGGTAATTAATGTGGTTACAAAGTAGCTTATTTGCATTTTTATTTAAAAACGGCCTTCTTTAAAAAGCAGCTCAGATTTCTCATTGCAAAAGGAGGGGGCTTGGCTAAAGAGTACAGCAGTAATTACTCTCTTTAGGGGTTCCTTTATATGTCCTTCAGGGAATTAGAATGAAAAGATAAGCAGAATTATAAAGGAAATCATGTAAAATATGAAATGTACTATAAACACTTAGTAGTGTATTTACCAGAAGGTAGGCCTACCTTCTTCGTTAATGGAATATTTTAACCAGTGCACAATATATTCAAATTAATTATAGATAGGACTAAAAGGTACAATCATGCAGTTAAACTTTTTTTTATTTCAAAATATATTATTTCGAGATTTTTGGAACCCTCACAGTCAATTCCACTAGATCACACGCTGGTACAAAGTGTCCTCCATCAGACCATGGGTTAAGCATGGACCATCACGGAGAGGAAAAGCAGATGCACGCTGTCCTCTGAAACAAGGACAGCGAGATATTAGAGCGGTAATTTCATCTGTCTTTCCTTAGCTTACATCTTGCGTTCCTGGACTTAAGGCAGAGAAGTAAGAAAATGCTGAAGAACTGGTGAGGCATGGAATTCAGACTTTCTCCTTTCCCTCGCAGTCTGAACATGTGGAAGTCTCTAGAAAGTGGCTGTGGTATCAAACCCAACAGCAGTTGGGACACCTGAATTCTTCCGGAGGCTCCTTAATGATCACCTGCTCACCAATGAGAGCTGGGCCAGGAGCTGGGTCGTTTATCCACCCCTCCAGAACGTCACAGTTTTGGTGGTAAAACTGTCACATGGAGGCACCTGTCAGGGCAGATTCAAGTAGGTCCAGGCACTGAGAAAGTGTCACACAGTATGCGTCTCCAGGAGAGAAAGAACGGGTCTGAACATCAGAAGAATGGGGCCGGACAGGCAGACACAGCAGCCTGGACCAGGCTACCAGGGCACGAGACAGCTGGGGACGCTGGACAAACATGTGCAGAAGAGCACAGTGGGCTCGGGTTTAGCAGAGGCCACAAAAGAGTCCCAAAGGCCAGTGTCAGCCAGGTCACAGGTGTACACATGCCTTCCTTCCAGGAATATTTACCAAGGGCCTGTTGTTCTGCCAAATTTTGTTCCACATTAGAATTCACATTTTATTGGGGGCAGCGGTCAAAACAGAACAATAAAACCCAGAGGAAAGTTAAAGTGTTGAGTAGTTGTAAGTGCTAAGAATGAAAGAAAGAAGAGGGGAGATGTGAAAGGATCAGGAGGCAGAGGCTTGAGGTCAAACCGGCCAAGGAGCACCGGCAGCGGGCGGGGGGGGGGGGGGGGGGGGGCCTGCCCAGCCCACAGGAAGCTTGCTGCTGCTCAGTCCCCGCTAACCACTGCCACATCTTGTGACAGTTGTTAGAGAAGTTAGCAACTTGGATTCAAGGGTCCAACTGTATATGTGTACATATGTGCATACGCCTGTATGTATGTGTGTATGTACATGTGTCTGTACAGATGTCTGTCTGTATCTACTGAGTGAATGTAGGGCTGGAATCCAGAGCCTTTTGCACTAAACTATATCCCCAGCTTTTTCTTTTTCTTTCATTTTCTTTTCAGACAGGGTCTTCTAAGTCACTCAGTTATCCAGGCTAGGCTACAATTTGTGACCCTCCTGCCTCACCATCCCAGTGTGCTGAGGTTACAGGTAGGTAGCCACCATACCAGGCAGATTTTTATTTTTAAAATGACTGAACAAACAGAAGTCTATCAAACAGAAGTCTATGTACTGGACTGACTGCTAAGTAGTTCCAATAATCCTGTCCATGATACACCCGTGTAACAAAGCTCCTTGATTCAGTGGAAATATTACATTGTTTAAAATGATTAAATGAAAACTTTAAAAAGGTATGTCTTTCCTCTTCAAGCACTCCACCCTCCAAAAACTCAGATAAAGCAAAATCCCCATCGGCCTGTCTTCTTGGCAAATGTCTACATTCACACCGCCACACGGGGATGGTGCCTCTCACTTCCAGCCCCCCAGCATCCTCTCAACGCATTTTTTGCATTTGGATAGATCCATATGCATTTTTCTTAGAATGTCTCATGGTACTGTGACTATGTCAGACTGGACCTACAAAAGACCAGCTACTTGGTATTGTTTTGAAAATATTTACCCAGGAAAATCTATTCATACTTTAGATAGTGCTCAGAAACTGTAATGATGTCTTAAAAAATGATTTCAAAATACTTCAGAGGGGCAGAAGAGCAATGAAGTGAAAGCAAAGGATAATAAGTTTATGATACTCAAGTGAATATATCCAGAAAACTGGGTCACTTACACCACAACTACAGTCTTTTCTGTTAAAATATGCAAACGACGGTATGAAAAATGGTTTGTGATTTTAAAGAAATATAGCATTACAAATGTCAGCATGAGAGAACTCAATAGCACTTAATGAAACTTTGGATTTCAAATTAATTACTGATTGACTGAGGCATCTAGAGGGAAAATAGCCTCGATTAGGGAAGTCTGAGAGAGGCTATAAATCCGGATGCCTCTTTCTGGGACTCTACGCTGGTATTTTCACTTCATGCCATCAATGCTGGGTTAATGGGGTGACCGGGCGGTGGACGGACCACTGAGTTTGATGCTCACAAGCTAGACTGGCCCATATTGTCCTAATTCAGTGCTCTTTCTTTTCTTTTCTTTTCTTTTTCTCTTATTTTTAACATATTTGCAGTTTTATACTGCTTACAGGAGCTTGAAACAAAAGGTTAGACAAATTTAAGAAATGGTCTTTTATTAGAAGATAAATGACACCTATATTCAGAAAACCATCTTTAGCAGATGGTGCTTTTTGTTCACACTGATCTCCTCCCTCTCTGCCTTTCTATGGTTTTCTTTAGGCGGAAAAAAACTCTGCTACCCTTCTGAGGTTGATCTTGACCGTGAAATTGGAGATTTGATATTAGGATGTAAAATAGATATGAAATAGATCAATGTCTGAACAGAAGCTCCCTTGAGGTTTTGTCCACCAAAGCCCTAGTGACTTACTTTGCAGCGTGGACCCTGACACTGTGTCAGGAGAAACTGACCTGAGAGCTTAGGATGACAGCCAGCCTTCGCTCCACGCATCGTGAGAAAACATGTACACCTTTGCTCTTGTAAGCCCTGAAAGGCTAGGTCTGCTTATTGCTGCAGCAGAAACTGACTAAGACACCATCACTAGAAGTTAATTAGTAAAATTCAAGTCATTGTTTTTCCATGTAAGCAACATAATTAAAAACATTCAACTGTAATGGTACTACTTTTTTTGGTTTTTTGGTTTTTTGGGGGTGGGGGGTTGTTGTTGTTGTCTTTTGAGACAGGGTCTCACTATGCAGTTCAGGCTGGCCTTGAGCTCACTTTATTGCCCAGGCTGGTCTCAAACTCTCGATGATCCTCCTGCCTCAGCCTCCCTGGTGCCAGGATTACAGGCATGAACCACCATTCCCAGCACAATAGTACTAGTTTTGTAGCAAGTAAATTCTTGTAGCAAGCAAAAGATAAGAACTTTTTAAATAGCTACTGCTACAAAATAAGCAAGGAAGAGACTATCAACTATTATCTGTAATAACTTAGTAATGACTAGTCACCAGTATGACTGTCCACTACAGCAACAAAAAAAAATAGTACCGCTAATTACATCATGCTTGTTGTATTCCAGGCACTGATCTAGATGTGTGGTATACACTCATATGTTTCCATAACAACTCAGGAATTGTCCTGCCTATTTTCGTCCCTCTTCTGTGTATGAGTAAACAGAAGTACAAACAGGTTAGCTAACTTGCACAGAAAAGAATTGGACAACCTCATCTCTATCATTCAAGGTTAATCTTCATCCAACTTTAATATTCTCTGTGTGTCATGCTTTCAATATAACCAAAACAGATTAATTAAAAAGTGTTCCAAGTGCAGGCATTCTATCACTCAGAAAAGGCACTCCTATGATCAAACATCCTATAACTTCTGAGAAGCGTTCTAGTAATTATTCCAGTTCATTTTCTGTACAGCTACACCACCCTCTCTCCAACGCCTTTCTCAAATCTCCCCTCAGACACCATCTCTTCCAAGGATCAAGAACCTGCCTCACTGTAAATCCCCACCCCAAACCTTCCCCATATGGGAAATCTATGTTAATGCTACCAAACTGGAGCTATAAGACAGCAATCATGTATAGGAGTTTTTTTAAAAAAAAGAACTGAAACTCATAAAAAGGAATTAACATAGTCACATGAGACGTCCTATATAATATATACAAAGCAAGTATCCATGGATTTTTAAATGCAATCTCCTAAAATGTTGGAACCATATTTAAAACATCTTTGGAGCATCTTATTCAAAGTAAAAAATATATATATGAGAAACTCCTTAAGATTCTATTTTATTTGCAGATGTTAGTTTTTCTGCCTTCCCTGCCCATGACCAGAAGAATACCCGCAAGCCTGCTCAGTGCAACTCAACTGCTCCCAGGCCAAGGGGCAAGGTGGGCTGCAATCCAGGATGGCCTACCTCTCAGACATGTGTGCCCTGCTGGAGGAGCTGCAGACCAGAAGAGGAGAAGACGTTTTTCCTTGCTTCTCCCAAAGGAGTCCCACGACTGAGTGCCTGGGTCCTGGGCTGCTCCAGGTACTCAGTGATGGGTGAGAAGCTGCACATCCAAGACAGTGAGGACCTGGTTTCCTAACCTAGTCCTATCCACGGATGGGAAGGGGAAGCTCATAAAGCAATGTATTCCATATATGAATATATGTAAAGAGGAATTAAAACAGGTCAATTTAAAGCTGATATTCACCTGCAGGTGGGTATTTATGACCAGAGGTGCCAGACCCAAATAAAAGTTGTGCAGATATCAGAGTATTCACAGCCTGGGGTCCCAAATAAACTCCAACAAGACTCTCTGGAGGCACTCTGTCCAGTGTGCCCCATCCATTACAGTCAGGGTTACAATGCTACGAAGTATCCAGTGTCATTTCTGCATATAAAGTATGTAGTGACACCAGTCACCTGGCTCAGGCTGAATATCTGCGTACAAACTGACCTGAGATTCAAATCAAATGGTTTAGACTCTGGGATCCAGTGTACTGTCCTGTCATGTCAGTGAGACAACAGGCAGCCCTTGAGAAAATGCAGAACCAGAACTATACCACACTACATGGGTTCTGTCTCCCAACATGTGTGCAAGACAGAACTGATGTGAAAAGAGGTGAGCTGCAGCCATTAGGACTTGGAAGGAGGCACAGAGAAAGAGTGAGTTACGGTTGATACACTGTGTCATCCTAAGGAGTCTAGAGGCTTAACTAAGTAACTCCGCAGTTCTGCACCCTGGGGTGTAGAGGACATGCCCTTCCCCTCTAGGATGTTGTTCACTGTGTCAGCTTGAGAAGTTTCCAAGTTCAACTAAGCCATTCAGCAGGGGGCCAGGTCCTTACTTTGTGAAGATCCTCAGCTTGTGGAAGAGGAGGGTGAGGAGGTGGTGCGTGCATGGGTGGACAGCTGATACACCACGTAAGACAGGAAAAGAGGCGTGCTTTCTCCCTTTCCTCTCTTGTTGCTTTTGCAGTCTTCTGCTGCTTTGGGCTGTTGCTGCTGGCCCTGTGCCCTGCCATCCTGCCTTGAACCCAGCTGATTACTGGCTGAAACTCCACAAACCATAAGCTACATAAACCTTTGCTTCCTTAATTTGGGCTGTTGGGTATTCTGTCTCAGCCACAGGAGAAAAATAACCAAAACAGAGTGCCTACCCAGCAAAGCCCTTGGAGAGCCAGGTGTATTAAGTAAGACCAATCTGGTTGCAAGTGATAGAAACCTAACCAAAAGGTAGTTCAACACAAAGGGGAACTATCAGTCTGTAATAAGATGAAGACAGGGATGAAGGTGGCCAAAGGAACCCTTTTGCTTGTCTCTCATTTCAGCTTCCCTTTACCATTTGTCTTCTCTCCTTGTCACAGGAAGTACCACCCTTTCAGCTCCCCATCCTGCAGATAAGAGACTCCATCTTCTCCCCTAAAGATTGACTGGTCTGGCTTAAGTTAAGCATGTATCTTGTCCACTCTGGCCCAGGGTAGGATGGGCCGCATGTGACCCAATCCATGCATGCAAACCAACATCACCCTCTCCATTTCCACAGCCCCCACGATGGAGCTGTGAGTCCTAAGAGGAGACAGAGGCACGGACAACGGCCCCAGCTGCCACTAGGGGAAAAGGCAGGCAGGAAGAGAGCTCCGGAAGGAGGGCGAGAACTGCTCACCATGGGGGTGCTATCAGCCACTGGCTCTCTACTAACTTCCTGATGCCTCTTCTTTTAAAAGCTCTGCTTCAGGGCGACTTCCCAATTTTATATGACCGACCTATGCATAGAGCTGCTTATGACTCTCTTCTGTCAGTTCTGAGGAAGAACAAAGGACCCAGCACTACTGCAAAGACACAAGGACTTTCACATCTCTCATGAACCAATAAAGAGGCTGGAAATAAGATGACCTCTGTGTTACAACACTAGAGTGCCAAAAGCAGTCGTCTGTGGCTACCACCAGGCAGTGGCAGGGAGACATCCCATCGGGCTGGACCCCATCAGGCAGGGCTCTTGGGAAGCCACCACTGCACCCGTTCACTGTCACAACTTGCCCCCTTCCCATGTACCTCTGGAGCCTACCTATTCCTAGTCCCCAAATGCCAAGCTTCCTCCCTCGTCAGGCTTGACTCAGCCCCCAAGCGGCACCTTGTAACTTCATCAGCCACAGGTGCTGCTTCCTCTCAGGCTCAGCTTAGATCAGACACCAGCCCTCCAACAGCGCCCTTGTCTCTGTGCGCCCTTCCCAGCTCCACACAAACTCTTTTCAGCCACTCCCCCTCCTCTCCACCCCTCTTCAACAATATTACAGTATAATCTCATCTAATCTCATCTGTACTAATTTCTTACATCAACCAAGCATGAGATCAAAACATAAAACATGCCACGCCTCATCCAGTGGAGTCATTGTCTCTGATGGTTTGAAGGAAAACCCCTTGTACAATTTCAAAAGAGTTGTCCTCTCCCCATAATAACCATTAAGGGCCTTAAAACTACAAGACTGTCCATAGCCTTGTGTAAGTCAGTGAATTTTCCAGTCTGGATCATACCGTAATTAGCCTTTCTATAAAGTAATACTTGCTATTATTTTTTTCTAATAGCAGCTTCTCAAAATTTCCAAATTACAAATCTATAATTCTAGAATTTTTTAAATAAAGCACTATTACTCCATTCTTTGGCCTTAAAACTGTTTTTCTCAAATGAGACATGTGAACTATTCTATGACTAGATAATAGCTCTTCTCTCCATTTTGATTTTAGCTGTTATTGATTTATTATGTGCTGGCAAGTACTAAATTCCATGGAAAACAATTGTTGGAAATCCATTGAAAGTACCTTTTAATCAAGTGAATAGGACACCAAACACTCCCAGGTTCTCATAACCCTAGTGAGGAATTACAATGAATGAAGTGATGTTATATTAATTAAATTCTTGGAATGCATCCATAATGCTTAATGGAAATGGAACCTTAGGAGGTCTTAATGCCCAGGAAACACCCATCACATCACTGAAATCCCCAGAACCCCTAACCTACCATGCATGTGGAGGAATATGCTTAAATCCAATTATTTATGGTGTAAGAAATGAAGACTTAGGAAAAACAATAAAATAATAAAACAAAATTTATCTAGCTTTTGTACATTATTTATTTTATGACTTCATGCTACATGATTTATTGCAGATACTTGGGTTTGCTTTCAATCTCCCAGCAGAAAATTTAAGGAAGCTGGAAAATTCACTCATTCATTCACCCATTTACCTATCCATTCATTCAGTCACTCAACAAACATGAAAGAATGAAATGTATCCATTTATTAAATACCCACATAAGCCATATCCTGTGCTTAGAGACTTCACTTGCTTTCACAACAACCATGCAAATAAAAAGCCAAGTTTATAATATGTTAGCTGTGTGCCTCACAATGTGCTAGGTGCTGGATGTTCAAATATCAACACAACAATTAATATGGTAAGAATTATTATCAGTCTTTCAATTCACACCTGTTGAAACTGAAGCTCAAAGAAATTGAATTTCTATCCATCACCCTATAAGGCTCTAATCATGACTAATTTTATGTTCAAAATTACTTGGCTTTGTTTGATTTTTTAAAAGATTTCCAGAGTCATAACAGAGCCTAAATAAAAGGGTCTAAAGAAAATGACCCCATAAACAAGGAATTATTCTTTACAGGGGAAAAAACGGAAAACAGGAGGAAGAGCCTGACCGCGCAGGGCTCGAGTCACTGGGCTGTTTGGCCAGGGCAGGATGGGGGCAGGTGCTTCAGTGGCTGGCAGGTTAAAGCTCACAAAGAACTGTCCTCCACCCTAAGACAGGAAATGCTCGGGTCTTAGGATTCTGCCATTCACATGAAGAAGACCACTTCAAACAGCAGCAGAAACAGATTCCTAGTTAACTTCATTACTCAAAAACAATTTTCTATAGAAAGGATATTAGCTGTTTCCAAAATTCTCAAAAGCAGTATCTGAGGTTTTTCACAGAAAGAATGAGAGAAAGAGAGACAGAGACAGAGAGAGAGACAGAGAGAGAAGGGGCTGCAGTGAGGGTGCCACACAGCGCTCAGCCTGTCTGAACCACAGAAAACACCTGCTGCTGGCGGGCGCTCCCTGTCCTTTAACGCCAGGTGGGAAGGAGCGCTCCTCCCTAACCTGCGCGAGTGCAGGTGCAGGAAGGACAAGAGACTTGGGTTCCGTGACTTGGAAAAATGATTCTGTGCTGTTTTCTTCTCTCTGGTCAAGGCAACAGTTCCTATTATACAATTTCATACCTTCTAGGGAAACGACTTCTGGAACGCTCCAAAAGCAGTGCACGCCCTGAGTGTGCTCTTGGCTTTGCGTCTCCTCCCGAGGTCTCAGGTAGCTCGACCAGGTATGAAGGACAGAGGGCTAAACAGACAGGATGAGCCAAGTGCTTCTTTGTGCTGTTAAGTTGTGTGAGGGTTTTATCACCAACAGCCCTGCTCAAGCTGTAACTCTAAGAATTAAAAAGTAAAGTAGAGGTTGTTTCTTGGGGGTGAGGGGATAGTTCAGTACCCTGATGGAGATGCTGGTCACTCCGATACACACATGTGATGACATTTCATAGAAACACACACACACACACACACACACACACACACACAACCATACGCACATAAGTACATGCAAAAAAGCAGTGAAACGCAAATAGAATTAATAGTATTTTGCAGTATTCTTGTCTTCAATTTATTTGTTGCAGAATGGTTATCACTGAGAAAACTGGGTGTGTCTTAGAAGGATCTATGATGTTCTTCAGAACTTCTAAGAGCAAATAATGTGCTTTTTCAAAAAAAGAAAAAAACTAAAGTAGAAGATTCCTATTACTCAAAGGCTATAAACTGCCAGGTTAAACTGTTAATTCTTGTAACTAGGGATCTGTGAGAAAGGCATCACACTGTAGTTTCCCGACACTGCCTAATCAGTACTAACACACAAGAATATTGCAAGTCATACATGTGATTTTCAATGTTCACCTAGTCATCTAGAGAAAAGGTCAAAGACATAGGTGAAACTAACTTTAATAATCTTTAACCCTGTAATACTGACGCCAAATGTTATCACTGAGGCGTGCAATCAATGTACAACTGTGAAGGAAACATATTACATCTAGACACTACATCTTGGAGGCCCAGGAGATGCTTTATTTCACACTCACAGGTGGTCTCGGTCTGGACAGCTGCACCGTAAGCGCTCAGCAGCTACATGTTCCTACCCACTAGACGGAGCAGTCCTGCTTTCCGCGTCAAGGCACTGCCACGAGGCGCTCAGAGCTACTTCACAGCTACATCTTGTCACTTCCTTTGAAGTGCTCATCTCCATCATCTCATGTCTGTCCTGTCTGGGCAAACCTCTGGGTAGGAAGACACTGAATAGGAGGAAAGACCCTGCCAATGATATAAACTTATATAAAAATAAGTAACAGCCAGGTGTGGTGGTGCATGCCTGTAATCCCAGCACACAGGAGGCTGAGGCAGGAGGATGTTGAATTCAGGGTCAGCCTACATATATAGTTCAAGGCTGGCCTGAACTACATATATCCCGCCATGTCAAAACAAAACAAATGAAAAAGTTCCAATAAATAAATCAACAGTTAAGCTTGAAAAGGCTCAATGGTTTTAAAGATTTTTCTTCACTGTGATGTACTCCTGGGACAGCTAAGAAACACTTCTAACCAGATCATCTTACAAGGAAGCCAGAGTCACATCCATGCTAAAGAGCTTGGGTTACAGAAGGCAGGAAGGCCTTCAGTGCCTTTGCTATTCCCTTATGACTGAAACTTGTGTTAAAACCTTCAACAGAAGAACTGCAGAGAGGCCTGTGTGACTAGGGAGGGGGTCCCAGGGTCTGGGGTCCACCTGCGCAACTGGGGCGGGGGTCCCGGGGTCTGGGGTCCACCCCCATCTACTTAGAGGCTGGGACTGCACACTCTGCACCTGGCACTTGGACATGGCTGAGAGACCTGGTTGGGCCACGGACTGTGGGTCTAGGGACAGGGGAGGCTTCTGAGCAGAAACTGGAAGAGCCAGCACACAGGCATGCAAGCCTGTTCCCTGCTCTGCCACAACACCCAACACTCAGGCTGCTGCAGGGTCAGCCCCCGTGGCTCAGATGGATCCCCCTCAAACGGAGCCCTTCAAAGCGGCTGAGGAGGGAAATGCAGCGTGAGCAAGAAATAACTGCGACAGCTGTCGGCCCCAGAGATGTTGAGGTTGTTTGTTATTACGGCATAACTTAGCCTGTCCTAACACATAATTCAGTTGTTGGTTTTGTGCATGTGACATCCACGATTCCATCCGGGACATCTCCCGAACAGGAGGGCTTATCGCATCTGCTATATAACCCAGCCTTGGTTTTACAGTGGTTTCATTACCAACCATAAAAACTGTAACAGTGGAACTGTATAAACAAACTGAACAGTGTTTTTATTGTAAAACATGAATGTAATATAAATATTTGTCTTTGCCTTCTCTCGGCATCTGTAATGAGAGCAGAAAATTCATGCCATATGTTTATAGTATAAGGGGGGGAAAACAGATTCAACAATTCATCCATGTGGGTGCTGGCTAGCTACACTGTTTAATATTTTTAATCCACCCATTTTCCTTCACATATAAATTCTCCACAAATCATACAACACTTAGGATTGTCGCTCACTGGATTCACGGTTATTTCTAGAGCGGGGTCCTGGCTGAGGACAATGTGAACGCGCAGATAATGAGGGCAGTTTCTCTGACAAGAAGAGAAATCAAGAAGACAATTGCAACATGATGACCCTTGTCTATCCCAGCCTGTGTCAGCCCATCTGAATATGAAGCCACTCAGCGGAAGACTTCAAAAGACCGATCCTATCTCCAGCTGCAAGTGCCACTGAGCATTTCGGAACCTGACAGCAACTACTTTTTTTTTCCTTCTTAATCTTCATTGGGAGAAGCACGGAGCATGGTAAGTGGATTTGGCCTGTTAGGACCTTCTGATGTGGTGGGAGGAATGTTATCGCTAGCACTGAGGTCTGTGCCAAGCACAGAATCCAGCTTCACATGCAGAGAGCAACAGGAGATGTTTTTATTTCAGAGCTGTGATTGAGCCCTTGATGTGAAGGTGCTGAAGCCTGCCCAAAGTGTTTGTGTAGGCTTTTAGGATGCGAGCCGAAAGGCACAGGGAATGATTCAATTTTCTCCAAATTGGCTCACGGACCAGAGGTTTCTGGAAACTGTCACCGTTCCTACAAAATCCAATACTGCAGTGAGGAAGCTTTGTTTGAACACCACGCAAATCTGCCCAGCGGAAGCTGTGTCTGGCACTGTGGCCAGCCCCTGCTAGGAAGAGACAAAGGAAAGAAAATCTCCATGGGCTATAGCCCTGAGGGTACTCAGGGGAGAAGGTACTCTCACTGGACAGTGCTGCTGGGCCTGTGCCGTGGACTGGGCACTGTTAGCACATTTAACCCTGACATGTGTCCCAGCAAGGAGGACACAAGAGCCCCACTTCTCATGGAAAGACAGAGGACACACAGAGAGGTACCTTGTCTGAGATCACAATGCTGCTACTGGATGGCAGGGCTAGCATCCCAACCTAAGCTGATCTCATTCCAAAACCCATGTTCTTAACCATTAAGTAGATTATTGCTATCAAAAAAAAAAACCCTCCT